>JARHVA010000437.1:4877500-4940000 GCA_037957365.1 Torreya grandis | reverse complement strand
TAAAGGCTCTAGCTATACGTTTCCCATTATAACCATTCTTATTAAAAATTACAATCAAATATTTGATCTTATCTTCTAAGTGATCATTATCACAAATTCTAAAAGATCTTGTGGCAAATGTTTTGAAGACCCTCATTTTTTGAGAAGGATGATTGTGGGAATATTCAAGTAGATAGAGATTAGTGTGAGTAGATTCCTTGTAAACTTTTCGAGTGAAAGATCCATCAAGTTTCCTAGAGAGGAGGATATCTAGGAAGTGTAGTTTTCTTTCATATTACAGTTCTTTAGTGAACTTGATAGTATCAAAAACCTTGTTCAAGTGGGTTTGGATGTCTTTTAATTTATCAAAACCATGAGGCCAACTTAAATGTGTGTTGTCTACATATCTTTTGCACCAAATAGGATTCAAGAGGAATGAGGAAGTGCTAAGTCTTCAAAATACTTCATGAACAAATTGGTTACAATGGGGGAAATAGTGGAACCCACTGTAGCACCCTCTATTTATTCATAAATGACTCCTAAGAAGGTAAAAGAGGTGGACTTCAAATAAACTGCCACTATTGAGGTAGTGTCCTCATCAATATGAAAACCTACCACTCTAATTGTCTCATTAATGGGCTCTTTTTTGAAAAGTGATGCAACATCCAAGCTACCTAAAATATCTTGATTAGTGACTTTCTTTTCCTTGATAAAATCTATTAAACATGTGGAGTCTTTGATAAATGAAGCGGTTTTGCCTACTAATGGTTTTAGTTTGTTAGTTAAGAAAGAGGATAAGGCATATGCGGCTGTGTTGATTGTATCCACGATAAGTCTAAATGGGACTTCCTCCTTATGTATTTTTAGGATGCCATAAATTTTATGAATGATATCTTTTTTGGCTAGGAGACATTTCTTAGTGTATTCATGAAAAGAGAATTGGTTTATAGCTTTCTTAATGGTTCTAGATATTTTGGAAACTGGGTTAGTAGATAACAATATAGATTCCACTATTTTTTAAGTGGTCAAGCATCTTCAAGTTGTATTCAATCTTATTTAGAACAATTCTCATATTCCATTTATCTAATTAAGTGATAACAATATTATCATTCAAATTGATATTTTTTAAAACAATCCATTCTTCCCTAAATATATTTCACTTCGAAGGTTTGGATTTCCTTAAAAGCCATGACACAATCTTATCTCACTTACTTCACTTAATAAGTAGTGTATTAAAAAAAAATTCAATCTCTCCTAAAAAATCTTTTGGAGATAAACTTAGAGTGACTAGTAATCCTAAATTATTTTAAAAAACATTAAAGAAATGACGATCAAAAAAGAAACTCAACATAATAACTATGAGTTTGTTTTCCCAATTATCTATAACTATACGAGATATTGTGCTCACATTGTTACTTTTGCTCACTTTTTTAATTAGTAATAGTGGAAAACAAGTTTATGATGTAATCTAGAAGGGGTGAATAAGGGGGAAGAAAAGCATTAATTGAAGAATTTTGGTCATCACCATCAAGCTTGTTTGATCGTGAGGTCAAAAAGAGGAATGTAGAGTTAAGTTGAAATGGGGAGGATGTTTTTAACACTTCACCAAGGTACACGTACATAATTTCATTAGAGGTAGTCATAACTTCAGCAGAGGTAAATGGTTCCTTCCCTTTAGTTTCCATTGTAATAGGATGCACAAATTCATTGGAGGTAAAACCAGTTTCAAAAGAAGACGATGGTTTTCTTACCTGAGTTTGCGTACGACAAAAGGTAGGTTTAGGAATAATTCGTGTTGTCATGAGGACCATCATTGGCGGTAAAGAAATCAGACAATTATCGTTGCTAAAAATAGCTAGGTTTAGAGATACATAAAAACATAGTGGTGATATAATGGTATTTCTTTCTTTATACATGCTACTTCTGCAATTTAGCTACAATTTTCCTTGTAATAAATAACTACTAGTACTTGGAGTTATTTCCACTCAACTCCTATTGAGACATGGACCAGCTAGGACTCAAACCTAGGATCTTCCATACGCTGCTGGAGTGCTCTACCACTAAGCTACTAGCCCCTCTTGGACCAGTCCATCTTCGGTCTAAATGTGGCTTAACACCAACACCCCCCCTTAAGCCACACCTCTCGTGTGCTTGGGGATCCTAGCCTGGGCGTAGCTCTGATACCATGTTAAGACATGGACCAGTTAGGACTCGAACCTAGGACCTTCCATACGCTGCTGGAGTGCTCTACCACTGAGCTACTGGCCCCTCTTGGACCAGTCCATCTTCGGTCTGAGTGTGGCTTAACATCAACAACTCCCGTATAATAAAGCAACCATTTTCTATCCCATATTGTGGGCTCCTCTCAACAACTGATAAAAAATGACCGACAATGCTCTTATATATGAGCGAAACAAAATGACCCAGGGTGTATGGCGGGTCAGAATTATTTATGATGATAAATCTTTGTGTATTTAATAAAATATAATCAAGTTTAAAATTTACATGAATTTTAGACTAATTAAATTTTGTAAGATATATTATTGATTTGAGGCTTTCATTAGAAAACAATTTGCATTTGGAATGTATAGTCATTCATTAATGCGGGTTAAATTTGATGGTCACTTTTGTCCATCAAGATTTTTTTAACAATTTTCAAACTAATGTCATGTTATGCACGACGTTCATTTTTCATTTTTGATTTTCATAATTTTTATATATATACAAACACATATTTTTTCATATAATAAAATAATATATTAATAGAGATATACCTTGGTGATATGGGGTTGTTTCCAATTGAAAAGTGCAATGCAAAAGAGAGGATGAACTAGAACAAAAACAATCACATTTTTTTGTCACTTTTCCCTTAAAATATATTAATATTGTTAAGAAATTTACCATATATTATTAAAAATTAGTAGTACTTTTTTATTTATGACAATTTTTAAAACTAAAATACAAATTTAAAGCAATACAATTATGTTTTTAATCATATTTTTTTGTAACAGTTTTCAAACTAATGTCATGTTATGCATGACATTCATTTTTAATTTTTGATTTTCATAATTTTCATATATATACAAACACATATTTTTTCATATAATATAATAATATAATAATAGAGATATACCTTGGTGATATGGGGTTGTTTTCAATTGAAAAGTGCAATGCAAAAGAGCAAATGAACTAGAACAAAAACAATCACATTTTTTGTCACTTTTCCCTTAAAATATATTAATATTGTTAAGAAATTTATCATATATTATTACAAATTAGTAGTAATTTTTTATTTTATGACAATTGTTAAAACTAAAATACAAATTTAAGGTAATACAATTATGTTTTTTATAAGATCTAGAATCTAAAATAAATTTTAGTTGTCCTATCTACAATTGGGATAAAAAACAAGGAATCAAAATCATGATAGGCCTAAAAAATTAACATTTTAATAGAAAATTATGGCCTAAAATTAGAAATGTAGGCCTTAGTGATAACACAACTTTCATGCTAAAACCTTGATCAACTATGTTATATTTTTTTATTTATCTATATTTTAATCAAATAAAAATATGAGAGAAATAATGACAAAATAAAAATTTAGAGCAATAATGACAAAAGAAAAAAAAAATCCCACCTAAAAGGATAGTTACATTTCTATTAAGTAGAAAACCATCACACCAAATTACCCTTCATATGCTTCAAAAAAAGGTCACCATGGTTACATGCTTAATAGAAAATGAAAAATATGAACTGGACATTCTAGTCATACAAATATAAAATAGATAAAATCATGTATCTAATTTAGAAAAGGTATTTAAGTAGGATAGAGCTTCTGTTTAGGCATAAAAAGGGGGAAAAAAGACCTACGACAAAACTAAGATTCGGGCTGATGATTACATAAACCTTGCTACAAATCATACGACTGTTTCAAAGACATAAAACCAATGATTCCATATTATGACCTTACATCAAAGCAAAAACTCTAGGATTGAGACTTTTTGCAATATTTTCAAAGCTTCTAACCAGATCAATTCCATAAAAAATTAGCTAAAACTATCCATTTCCCTTGATTGCCATTTCCTCCAATATATTCTTTGTAGGGTCATTCCCAAACATTATATTATGAAGTGTCATCCTAGGCTCCTTTGTTATTATCTCTACTTAATAAATAAGATCCCCTCTGTCATTATTTTTTCCATCACTCAAGAATATCACAACTAATAATTTCATGTCTACTCTAACATCTCTCACTGATTTTTTGAATAATGTTTTTGCACTATCTCATCTGGATGAAAAGGATGTTATTTGACTAGATTGGTATTGAAAAAGAGAATCTACAATATCTTATTCCATATTTTTTTTATCTCTATGGATACATTTTCATGGTCATTAAGGGGTCTGCTAAAATACATACCCAAAATAGTGGGTTGTTGTTGTCCGTAGTAATTAGAGTAGAAAGGATATTTTTGATATGCAGTGGTCCTATGGTGGATTTGAATATTTATCAACTTTAAATTAGTGCATGACACATCAATGTTATCTAATTTCCATCAGTGATTGATTACTCTGACAAGCCTTAATACTATAACCAAGATCTTATTATTAAAAAAAAGGACAAAGCTTATTAAAATTTTAGCATCTGATATTCCAAGGAATTATTTTTTAATGGTAATGGAAACACCCAAGTTCAATTTTCTTACATCCCAGTAAAGCAACAAATAAAACCAACATTCTAATGGACATGTGTCAAGGCTGTGGTGTAACGAATAAGGGTCACATTGAAGTGTGATAAACATGAAATACATTTAAGTGTAGCCAAGATTTACAGTCTTAATAATGTAGTGAAATATTATCCCCTCAATGCAATAAAGTCAACCTAAAACCTCACAAGGATTTACCAAACAAAATCATAAATTGCCAACTTTGGCTTCCCTAGGGACAAAACTTCTATCATATGGCTAGAGTGAAAAAATATCTTTCTATAATTAGATAGTATGGTCTCTCTTACTCGTAAAGAAACCTTTCTATTAACCCTCATATGTAGTTATAGTAGAATAACATTTTCTTAATTATTAAAACATTGGGTAGAGCATACCACCAAAATATCATAGGACCATTTGACAGTTCCTCTAAAAACTCACTTTCCCATAAAAATAAAAGAAAAAAAACAATAGACTTATAAATCATACAATAAAACGTTTAATAAAATTTCATGGAGAATGGATAGTTGATAACTTACATGGAAATATGCTCATTAAAAACTACACCCATTATAGAAATCTACAAAGTAAAATACCCCAAATCAATAGTTTATCACAAAAAAGGAAATGTGAAAAAATAATTCAAGGTTTATAATGTTAAAATAATAATGAAAAAAAAAATGCGAGATGAAAAGTAAAAACCCTGAATTAGATGCTTTAGAATCCATACCATGTATAGAAAAGATAAGAAAGAATGGTCATACTCTCGAGTCCTACACTATAAATAATTGTACAATGTGGTTGTGAAATACATAAATACACAAAGATACTATAAACTTCATTAATTCTGATAACCAGTCCCTATAAGCTAGTATATTATAATGTGGTTGTAATATAAATTGCCTCATTTTAGGGGTTTTAACATAAATTCTTATTTATTCATATATAATTTAAATATTCTAATAGTATGATCATGATGGGACTTGCTAGTTTCAATAACCAATCGTACTAAATTGTGACACCTTTAACATGTCACACCTAATTTAAATGTCATGTCATCAGTGTGCATTGTTGGACGGCCATGGCCATAATTGATAGTATTCAAATTTTGAATGCACTGGTAAGTTGGTAACTATTAAGTGGTACACACACACACACACACACACACACACACACACACACACACACACACACACACACACACACACACACACACACACACACACACACACACACACACACACACACACACACACACACACACACATGCGCGCGCGCACACACACACAGATATATATGTATGTATGTATGTATGTATATGTATGTGTGTGTGTGTGTGTGTGTGTGTGTGTGTGTGTGTGTGTGTGTGTGTGTGTGTGTGTGTGTGTGTGTGTGTGTGTGTGTGTGTGTGTGTGTGTGTGTGTGTGTGTGTGTGTGTGTGTGTGTGTGTACACACACACACACACACAATATTTTGACACTTGATTTTTTAATTAGAATGTCATATTGAAAGGTTGGGTAATTTTTTTCCCATTCTTTAATACAGTTAAACAAATAATATGGCTATATTTTAAAGTTAAAATCTTAAAAAATGTCCAAACAATTATCAAATTTAACCCTAGCATATCATAAATGACTTGTGATGAATGCAAAGTCTATGCCTCAAATGCAATAAATATTTATTAGTACTTTTCACTAAGCCATCGAAATCAAATGTATCTGGTACACTAAGTATTGATTAGTACTTTCCACTAAGCCATCAAAATAAAATATTTTTGGTACATTAAATATTTATTAGTATTTTTCACTATGACATTAAAATCAAATATATTTAGTGCACAAAATATCTAGTAGTAATTTTCACTGAGCTATCAACAATCAAATACATATACTTTGTTAGGAAATCACACACTCTAAAATTATGTAAAAAATAATAGATTGAAATTATAGAGATAATTAAACAAATAAATCCTCAACATACATGAGACAAAACACAAGATTTATGTGGTAAAATATTATCAAGCTAAAGAAACATCCAAGTTGCAAGATATCAAGATTTATTAATTCCAAGATAAATAGATTACTTGCAAACTCATTGTGTTGATTGAATGTGAACTCCATAAAGATAGATACATATAATTTAAAAATTACCATTTCGATTCATCCTCCTAAAAATAGAGTGAAAAATTCCAATAGGACTTTCCTTCTAAAAATATAATTCGAGAGAATTCATCTTCTTAAAAATAGGGGTTTGACTCCTTGATTTTTTTAGACCCCCCTATGATAATAATAGGGTGTCATTACCCACCAAAACCCCTTATAAAAGTGTGATATAAAATATGCCAAAAAAAGATCCAAAATTTAACTTTATTTCCACATATCTAACATACTTGTTATCACATTATTAAGGAACTATTTGCAAATCTTTAAAAGGATACATTGGTTTTCATCTTTCTGGCCATTTGAACCTCACCTATGTTTTTAATGGGCTAACTACTTCTTTTGGAATGGCTTCAAAATAGCACCATAGATGACATTTGTTTGGATGGTGACTAGGGATTAAATTTGATAAGTGTTTAGACATTTTTTAGGTTTTTAACTAAAATGATAATCAAATTATATTTTTAACCATATTAAAGGATGGGTAAAAAATTATACAACCCGCCAATATGATGTTCAAAATAAATAAAAAATATTGTTTCAAAATATTATATATAAAAATATTAGTATATACCTATGTCAAAAGGATTGACATCCTATCATCTCATCCATTTGTTTGAACTTTGAATCTTTGATGGTGTTTGATGAGCAGGAGTGTCAATACCATTTCGACAATGTAATAAACTATGAATTGAAGTGGGTAGCCAAACCAAACCATCTAAGCAAGGAGGGAACAATGTGCCAACAATTTAAATTTTAGTACATCTAGTACTTATAGTTGGCTAATTTAATGTTTGGAGGGATCACATGTACACATTCTAAAAGCTAAAAATTCAATTTACACTATCGAGGTGGGCAAATTTGAAGTCTCAAAAAGCTAGTTTCATCAAATTAAAAATTGAGTGGATGATTTGTATTTAGATATCCCCTACCCACAAATTAAATCAATGCCAATATACTACTTACCCTAAAAAATATGGAAAAATGAAATTCAAGTGAAAAAATTGATTTGTTTTTATCAGAAGATAACATTAAGCAGAGTTGGGTAGTGAGGGCTTTGGAATTTGTAGTGGTTTTTCATAGTGATTTTTGTAGAGGAGTGTCACAACCATATTTATTTGGGGATTTATTAGTGTAAAAAGGGAGATGGACATCCTAGTTAATGTTTTTTTTATTGCATTAATGGTGGCCATTTACCTCAATTTTTATCACATTGTTGAGGATTCCAAAACATATGCTAAGGTAAATTTCATTCCTAACTTGCATTAAATGTATGTCATTTGATTATTTGGTTCAATGGAAATAAATGTCTTTGAGGTATATAAATATAAACCTTGATTTTATAAAGAATGATTGATTTTTGACATTATGTATACTTGTTTGCTTAAATGCAATCTCAACATCAAATCCTTTGGGTTTCCCAAGGTAACTAACTCCATTGCTTCATAAATATATAATTTTAACACACATTTTATAAGTTCCTTGGTTTCTTACAATAATGAGCTCCCCTACTGCATAGCTATGCATTTTTATTCCCATTTCATCAATTCTTTGCCTTCAACACTCATTTTATTAGTTCCTTGGTTTATCATGGTAATAAGCTCCGTAACTTCATAGATATGAATTTTTAGCACCCATACTATCAATTCATTTCCTTTAGCACCCATTTTATTAGTTCCTTGGTTTATCATGGTAATAGGTTCCCCTACTTCATAGCTATGGATTTTTAACAATTGTTTTATCAACTCCTTATCTTTCCAATTTTTTTTGTAACTTTCCCCTACATACATCTCACTTGTAAGTATTCATCCCAAGGAAACTTGCTTGCCATACTAAAATCTTAATTTAATGACAACCTTGGTGGATAGAGAAGTAGAGTCACTACACTAAATCATTTTGAAAAGCGTTTACATAAAGTTGCAATTTGCCTATAAATTTTGTAAATGTATTTAACAAATCATATTTTTATTAAAAAACTAGCAATAATCACAACTAATAAATAGAAAATTTTAAACTCAATCATGAGCCACTTTTAATTGGGAAGACAACCTATGGCCAAATAAGTAGATTTAATAATTTCATTCTAATTTGTGTGTGTGTGTGTGTACACACACACACACACACACACACACACACAGATATATATATATATATATATATATATATATATATATATATATATATATATATATATATATATATATATATATATATATATATATATATATATATATAACTTAGAGGTATTCTTGATCTTAATTGGGACACTATGATTATGTCGAGTGACTTTTATTGAGGTATGTAGAGGCGAGACTAATCTTTTGGGGGCTACCGATGGGGCCTACATGCACCAGACAATCTTGAAAATTTAGACGATGAGACTTGACCTTGAGACTTAGATGTGATGAGCCCAAAGACCTTAGCCAATTTCATTTATTGATCTTTGTTTTATTCTTCTAAAATAATATATATATATATAAAATACATAATTAATAGTTATATAATTAGTATATTTATATAACATAATACAAAATTATATTTATATAATTATGTATCATGTGTTTATATATATATATATATATATATATATATATATATATATATATATATATATATATATATATATATATATATATATATATATGATGTTTTGAAATTTTTGGTAAAAATATTATAAGAGTTATGTATAAATAAGTTTTTTTTTTTTAGATTGAAATTGTGTCAAAATTATTGACTCAACGTTTAGGATCTCAACATAAAATCTATTATCTGGAAGAAAAAAAAATACTTTAATATTGTGGACAAAAATTCTATATATATAATTCAAGTCTAATACATATTGCCTCTTGATTCCATGATCCATCCAAGGAGAAAATAATATATAAACTAGCATGAAAATTATACAATCCCATGATTCTACGATCCATCTAAGTCGAATATATTTTTATATCTATATAAAAATTATGAAAGTAAAAAATGAAAACTGAACGTCATGTGCAAAGTGATATTAGTTTTAAAATTGTCACAAAAACATTTCTTAATGGATAAAGGTGACCGTGAAATTTAACCCCTAATAAAAACCAAGACCACTGTAAATAAATATTATTATAGTTACCTTATTAATTTTTGGTATTAATTTATGTTAATTATTAGACACTCAACTAGAATAGGTTATTTTAATCCTTAATTTATCAACTACTTACAAGTTTGTGACTCTCTTTCTTCTTTTTTGGCGGGAGGTTGAGCTGGGACGGATAGAAATAAGAAATTTTTACTTATTTAATTTAGATGTCATGTATTCAATAACCCAACAGAATCATGGTTTATACAATACACACAAACATTTTACTTCTACGATAAACCCTAAAGATTAAAATTGAGTCCATCTTAATTCGTTTAAGGGCTTCAAACAAGAAAAATGTAATTTAAAAATAAATCTTGAAAAAATTAAAATTTACAAAATATTTGAGAAAATAAAAAAATAAATACATATTAAAAATGACCAAAGGAGGACTATCAATGCACATCACTATCAGTGTAGGGTACACACATTCATTAGAGGTAGTCATAACTTCAGCAGAGTTAAATGGTTTCTTCCCTTGAGTTTCCGTTCTAATGGAATGCACAGATTCATTGGAGGTAGAACCAATTTCAAAAGAAGACGATGGTTTTTTAACCTCAGTTTTCGTAAGACAAAAGGTTTGGAAAGAATCCGTGTCGTCATGAGGACCATCATTGGCGATAAAGAAATCACACAATCATCGTTACTAAAAACAGCTAAGTTTAGAGAAACATCTAATATTAAAGATTGTATTAGTGATGAGCTACAATTTGAGTCAGAGACACAGGTAAAATGCATTAAATTCAGAGATTGAGACGAACGATCAACATGATAAAGGTATAAAAGAAACTACCGTGATAAATGTTAGAAATCGAAACGCTTAACATGATATTCCTCCGACCAAATCTGGACCCTCTTTTACGATGAGATGGGTACAATATAGCTGTCTGGTTTGAATGCTGTACAGGGTAATAGTTGCCCACTGGCTGTGACATAGCTGTCAAAATTAAAAGTACTCTGTTAGCGGGTAAAATATAGCTGTCAAAATTAAAATTTTATTTTGAACGTTCCATCAAAACTGACCTACGTACTGAGGTGGTAATAATTTGCCTTTTCCTTACTCACTTGAATGTGCAGTTTGCGGAGTGGATACTTACAGCTGTCAAGTTTAAATGTTTTCCAGGGTACAATACTGTTGTCAACTTTAGATTTGATGTTGTGTTAGATGTCATATAGATGTCAAGTTTGAATGTTGTGTTGGGTATGCTACAACTATCAAATCTATTGTTAAAAATAGTTATGTTATTTTGACCGTTCAATCCAAAACTGTCATACATTAAATATTACTGTATGGGATATATTTTTGAAAAAACATTATAAATATTGAATGAAATGCTTTGTAAAAAATATTTGTTTCTTTCTTCCTACATACTATTTCTGCAATTTACTACATTTTCCTTTTCAATAAATATCTATTAGTTCTTGGAGCTCTTTCCACGCAACTCTTGTACAATAAAGCAGCCGGATTCTATCCCGTACTATGGGCTCTCTCAACAACTCCTCAATAATGACCGACAATGCTTTGATATACAAGCGAAACAAAATGACCAAGTCAATTATTCATGTTGATAAATCTTTTTGTGTATATTTGATAAAATATAATCAAGTTTACGTAAGTCAATATTAAAATAATTAAATTTTGTAAGAGATAATAATTATTTCAGGATTTTATTAAAAAAGAATGTATATTTGGAATGCATGTAAAGTCTGTGTCTCGTATGTAATAAGGGTGTCATGCGTCAAGTTCGTACGGAGTTGAAAAAAGAATTAAATCTCTTTAAAAGTAAAGTAATTGTACAAAATTTTGTAAGTTGTAAAACCCTAAAATATCGGAAAAACATCAATCTATACAAGGAGTATAACTAAAATCTAAGGAATTATTCAGATGAACAAAACTTGAAAATCTTGAATATGATTCAATCTTCAGGTAAGATGATTCTTATAAGCAGTACATAATGTTTCTTTCATATTTAAAAAATATAACCTATAACTTAAAATGCATATTGATATAATTCTGCAATATTTCTCTTCAAGGTGCAGTATGAATATATAGATATTTAACATAATCAATTTTGATTAAAAACTCATTTACAATTGATGATTTATATTACTATTTTTATTTTTACAATAATCGCTCATAAAATTGCAAATGCTCATATAGTTTTCTATAATTCTTCTCACAATTTCTTATTTAAACTCTAGCATTTGCTTCCTCTTCATCAAATTCAACCTTCCATACTCAGCAACATTACAAACATGTAATTAATTTCACCAAAAATCATATACACTTTATGTAATTGCAAGTATTATAGTGTATGTAGTGCTTTTTTTTAAGAGTTCATAAAACTGAATAGTGTTGACATTGACTTTGACTTTTTAAAAAAAAAACTTATATATTTAATAAGTTATGTTCTTTAAACTTATATATTTAATAAGTCATGTTCTTTGATTTTTGTAGAAATTAATAGACTTTCATTGACTTAATGGTTGTAAACACTGATATATTTTCTCTAGCTTAATGGTAAAGGAACCTTGTATACTGAAACTACAATTTAAAAAGTAGGATATGTATGCTTTGTATTGAAAAACAGATATAAATTCCTGCATACTAGAAATGAATCTTTAAAAAAATTTGAAATCCACTCATTTGTTTTAAGCTCTGCTTTGGAAACACTTGTTCCTTCACAATGATCATTATAATCAAGATCTAATCAAAGTCCTTGGAGTTGGGAAAAAAACAAACCTTGAAATGGAATATATCGGCTAAATGTGACCTTAGAATATTTTATTCAGCTTTCATTTCCTAAAATGTTTTTTTCCCCTTGGTGATCCATCCAGATTGGGATACTGCCATGTTCTAAACAATTTATACTTCAACTGGGGATATTATGCAATTGACAGAAGAGCATATGCCAAAGTGTACTCAGAAAAGAATGTGTTTGTAGCGGGGAGCACGGTGGAGGTGACTCTATGGTTCAAAGGCTACAAATCACATGGAAACACGATACCCATTATTCAATCTAAAGTAGATCTCTCTCTTAACGGTGCTACGTTTCATGAATTTCTTCGCTTTGGGGGAATAAGTGCTCCGCCTTACAAGATTGAAAGGAAGCATCCTCCTGCTGTTTCCACAAGAAGGGTGGCTCGCCTCATTGGGCATTGCTCTGGGGTTCTGCTTAGGAAGCGCATTCGTTCATGCTTTCTCTCTGGGTAAAATATTAATATTAAAACTATTGTTATATTTCATCTTTCTATAGTTAATTGTACTATGCATTTCTAGAAGATAAATTTATGTTTTCATTCAGAGGATAGAAATGTGTAATTAAGTACAATTCGGAGAAGATAAATTTATGTTTTCATTGTAGAGAATGGACATTCATTGATTCTTCTCTTTGACTCGAAGAGATACATTGCAGGTAATATACAATTTTTAATATTTTTTTCTATTCAAAAAAGATGACGTGGTTAGACTCTTAGGCATCTAAGTTTGATCTGACAAGCAAATTAAGTATAACTGTAATCAATGAAATATATCGGTCAATTCTAAGGAAATATTATGGAGATAAAGTAAAATTCAGAAGCTTTTTTTATTTCGTCAAATGCACTATTAATACATAAAGAAGAACACATTTTTTAATTTTGTCATCTTATTGCAAAACATGAAGGAATAAATTTTATAAAAACATCTAAATTTAATTTTTAGATGACTCCATTTTCTTTAAACATCTAATTTACGACAGAGAAAGTGGCTGCAGATTGAGAGAAGAGTGACAACCCGACGGAAGAATAGTGTCATAATTTCTAATAAAAAATAGCGACAGAAGATTTAAAACTTTAGATAGAAGGTAAAGGCTTGTATAGTAATATGCATCAAAAAGCTGGTGCAGTTTTGTGTTCCAGTATACTGTCAGCTATCCAAAAAGATACAAAGTAGACTCTATACTAAAGTATGAGAATGCCATATCTGGAGCTTCTTTCCTGTCCCAAAAAAAAAACACAATTTTTTGTCCTAATTTTGAACAAATCTATACAAAACAAAAACACTGCATCGTGTGATTCTAACATGAACCCTTGAAGCTACATACACCTGAGCTAAGATCACACATACAAATGATTTCAAGGATACAATAAATCCTTTGACAAGGAAAACCTACCAAATTTGAAAGGATCTAATAACATGATCTCTAACAGCCAACAGATCAGTAGATTAAATAATAAGCATAAAGTCTTTAATCAGATTGATATATTTATGCAGAATATATGCTATATATTATGAGTTTTGTAGCATAAGTGAGTGAAAAATACATAGCTTAAAGTATTTAATCATATTGACATATTTATGCACAATTTACGCTATAGACAATGGACAGAATACTAAGGGAATGCACATAAATTAAATACCACACTATTTCTACATTTTAGTGACTTATGTTAATATAGAACATTAAGTTTTTTCTTTTGAACACGTCCAAAAAGAAAACTTTGCACATGCAAAAACAATGCTTTTTCTATGAAAAAAATCTTTTCAGTAAAAACATATAAGTTCTATGAAGTGAACATTTTAGAATTTTGTGCACATGTAGATTTATGCCAATTTTTTACCTCTATAAAATTACAATATTCAAAGATTAGTGAAGTTAACAATGTTTTAAGACATGTATTAGGATATTGTTATGATGCTTATATTGTGTTTCCTTAAAAAAAGGTTGTGCCGATGGCTATTTTTTAGAAGCACTTACTATTCAGAAATGGATGTGATTATGTTCTTCATAGCAAGTGAAAAATTGCCATGTAGTTGGAAAAAATGTAGCAAAAATCCCACAATTGAGATGTCTTGTTTAGAATCACTAAATGAGATTTTAGTTAGTGCTGACAAATTCTCCTCTAAGACCCTGTGGTTCAAAGTGCAGTCAATATGTCTATTTTATGTGTGTATGATGCATCATAGTGAATTCTAGTATTAGTACATTTGAGTCTACTGTAAATTTTCACAATGTGTCAAAACATTTGTTGAAAGAGCATTTGTGAAGACTGGATGCTCACAGTCATTGCAAAATCACTAGAAAGGTGATGCATGAACATTTTCTAGTTTGAACAGACCCTTGACCTACAAACTAAAACTCTGGTTAGTCATGTTATGAAATAATTGAAGTCCTAAAAATTATGCAAAGTCATATTTTTGTATCTGAGAGTGATGAGTGTGAAATAACTACTTGCCTCAATGTTTTCTTTTACCAAACTTTGTAGATGGGATTTTGTATATTGGTCATTCAACACATCTAGAAAAGTGGGTTGGCTTGCATGGAGCAAAGAGGTGTCTTTACTTCCATTTTAGACAATGTTTTTGAAAAGCATTTTTGTTGTCTTTGTTGATGATAGTAATTGGTGCAGGCTAGGATATAGATGTTTGTAGGTGTCATTGATTAGAAACTTGAAAACAATTGTTAAAATGTTAGTTTTTTAAGAGTAAATATACATTTGTATGTTTTGATATAGAGAAAATACATTGAAAATGATGAATAAATACAAATAAGATATTTGGGTGAGAGTCGTTATTGTTTTCATGTCTTTTTCAAATTTGCCATCCTTGAGATAGAGCTCATGTTGATTATATTATTTTTGGTGTTTAATCCTAATGGCACCAAATGAACCCACTGCATATGTGTTGTTTGATTCAAAAATATATTGTATGGTGCTGTCAGGGGTAAGTCTATGCTCTTTACAAAGAATTGAGATGCTTTCCACAATTCTATTAGAGTAATACAAGACATCAATTGACATCATCTCTTTCGTACTTTCTTCTATTTTTTATTATGAAAGGTATGATTTAAACACTTTTCCCAGGAGATAAATATTATAAGAATTTATCAATCAACTTGTTGTTGACGTTGGTTGTTATTGTCATCTAACCATTTTTGTCAACAAGATCAACATGCACTATTTTTGTATTTGTTTGAGATTTGGATTTTTATGAAACCATGTCCATAAACAACTAGCACACCGCCTTCAAAAACATTGCCACATCTTTTTGTGGAGAGGTTAGTGTTCAAAATTGACATATATTGTCTTGTGTTTGAGCTATAATAATGGTTTGTAAATAAATTTTTTGAAGACAAATATTGTATAATGGGATGAAATGTAGAGGATTTTGAAAAGAGAAAGTTAAAGAAAATTGTTAGTTTCATATTTTATTTGAAGTGATATTTTTCATATATTGCTATTGGTTAGAGCAAGTTAGAAAATAGAAAATTACCGCTATCTTATTTTTTTAATTCTATTTTTGTATTATGATTATTATTTTTTGTATATCTCCATGTTTAGTTTCCTATTTGCATTATGACAACTGCATAAACGTCTTTTTTTGGTACTGTTAAGATAGCAAGAGTGAGTTTTTTTTAAATAATAATAATTTATGCATTTTGTTTCTTATTATTAACTAAAGAAACAAAAAAATAAAATATCACCATTTTGGTGGCTTTTGTTCTTTTGGTATTGTTGCTTGGCTAGTCTGATTCTATGGTTCCATATTTTGCTTCCTACAAGGGTTACAACAAAGACATGGAACATTTTGATAAAAAATAAATAAGATGTAGGTTTATGTCAATAATGAGCAATATTCATTTATGGAAACCAAAACATTTACAAGCATATAAAGCTATATTTAATTGACATGACAAATAAAACATATTTATTTTTGAGATTTTCAGTATGAAATTCAAAGTAGTACTAGTTCCATTGCAATATCTATGTATAAATTAGAATGAATAATGAAGCAAGTCTTGGTTGATTCTTTGCTTATGACAATTAACGATGGCAATAAATTTCTATCATTATAATTACTAATAATCAGATCAGAATGGCCATGTAGATCAATAGTTATTTGAGTATATATTCTTTTACCTTAACACATGGAAATAGTCCTAATTTTGGTTTTTTTGTTATAGAATAACCCTAAGTCTAAAATTTTTCTTTGTATAATAAATATTTAGTGGTCAAGATATAGAATTCTATGTCAAAATTTATTGATTTTTATTCCTATTTGTTAGAAACATTAATTTTTGAATGCTGCATTGTTGGAAAACACACAAAGTAATATCACACTAAAAAATCATAGTAGCACTGATTTTGTTAGAGTAGTTAAAACATGAATAATAAAAACTAGGTTTGGAATGTACCTATGTCCAAACTCTAGATAAGGTGTAGGCTTAATGATCTTGTCAAGTTGTTTTTCTATCTTTATGAAGCCAACATTTAGGTTGGACAGGTTCAAAATATTTTCATTCAAATTAAGCACTTAGTGGTTAGGATATAAAAATCTATTTTAAAATTTACTATGTTTGTTGTTTTCAATTGTTACAAACATTCATTTCTCCAATTATGTAACAAAAACTAATATGTGAGTAATAGAAACTAGGAGGAACTTACCTATGTTCAAACCAATAATGTGGTATATGCTCAATGAGATTTTAAAGATGTTTCTATATTTTTTATGAAGGCAACACATAGCTTAGATAAATCATGAATCCTTTGTTTGTAAATAAGCACATATACAATAATTAAAATAGCTTATTACTTATTCTTACTTCATACTTGACGTACTTTGGCATGTACATCTTACTAGTGGCATTATAGATTATGGAAATTATAAACACATAAAATAACCTGAACAAACAAGAGTTTAAGGAAGGACCTTAGCTCATTCTTGATTTGAATAGTGTTGATTTTGATGTATTAGGGTATCAGCTTGTTGTTCTCATCATAAAATTCCACCTCTATTTTTGTACTAGTGTTCAAGTGGTGTCATTAATGATAAGACAAATAGCATTGTGATCAATCTAGTAAGTATTCATTTCTAGAATTTAGTTATGTTTTTTAACAATATTTGACCATACATGGTCTATAATTCTATTTACATATTGTTTATGTTTTACAGGTAAGATATACATGTTATAAGCTAATATGTGTTTTTCAAGAAGCATTGTTGACTTGTTGGAGGTGGACATATCAATACTAAAGTCTCCTAATATGTAAATTTATTTTGATGGGATTGCATTTGATAGTATTTTTCACAACATTTATGACACCTAAAAAAGAAGCAGATGGAGATGCATAGAAGTTTACAATTTTAAATGCATGTTAACATATTATAATTTATATTGACAATTTTTATATTTCATTTGCAGTGTATTGTATTGGATTTGATGTAGCAACATTTATTTTCACACATATCATAATACCATGAACATTTTGTATTGAGATACAAGTTTTAAAATTTGGAAAGTGTTTAAAAGTGCTAGCACTTGACATGTGTTTTTTTATTGTAATCATAGTATGTCACACTTCATCAAATCATGGTCATTGAAAATGTCTTCTAAATGTGGTTTGAGGCTATGAGTGTTCAAAAAATATACTATTAGAGATGAGTCAATAACATGTGATTGTAAGCTATGCTATAATACCCATCTTGACTAGGATTTTAATCTTAACATCTCATAAAAAAAAAATTGAGCTTGAAGTTTTTGTTTGTAACCAGCCTTAGAAAATATAATAATTCCATGGTTTTTACATGAGAAAGTGTTGTATATGTCAATCCATGCCTATGTAAACCTATCAACTTTAATACAACACATTCTATGGTTGGACCTTGAGATCTATGTATTATACATGAACAAGCTAGCTATAATAGGAATTGGATTTGTATTATTAATGTTTCTAGGTAAGCATGTTTTGGAGTAGGTTTTGAAATATAGAAAAGCAGAGTCTAACTTAATTCAATATGGATTTTATACAAATGACTATATTTTTCTCTTAGGGAATGCCCGATGTGACTCTTATTGAATTTCAAAGAGACAATGTCATTGTTATCTTATTTGGTGTATGTTTTAAATATACCATCAGAACCATTGACTAGGCCATCTTGTATATCATAATTTCTAGTGAAAAATTCAACTAACATATCAGGTTTAAAAAAGAAAAATTAGGCAGGCATACAACATTAGCATATCCTTTCCCTTCATTATATGTGTCATCTTTCTTATCTACTACATTAATAAAAATTTATTTATGCATAACTAGTGCCAACATCTTGGCATTGTGTGCATCCACATCATTGTTCAAGTAAAAAATATTAGGGAACAAAGGGTTTTTTGGTAGTACATGTAGATAATTGTCATTAATATATGTTATGCCATCTTCTGTATATGAGCATGTATATATTATATTTAGAACAATGACAAAATTTTGATCCTTTTATTGCATTGGATGGTGTAGCTAGTAATATTTCACATTTTCTTACAAAAAATATATGGTACTATTTATTTATTCATTTATGGGTGTTCAAATATAAGGCAATCATTTATAAGTTGAGCTTGGTAGAAGTCTCCATAGAAGATCATGTCAATGTTGTCAAAATACATGGTTGGCAATTAACTTATGTCATGTAAATGCCTATCAATACAGTATAACATTCTTGCTCCTACATGGGAGATTTCATCAATGAGCACTATATGTAGTTGATTATAACATTTGGAATAAGTATCAAACCATTAATTTCTTAGCAGAAAGAGTTATGACTTTTTAAAAGGAAATAAAAAAATAGAATGCAGTGTTGTTCCAATTGCATTGTATGTAGCCTTCCCTATGTATGTAAGAATGAGGCCTTTTATCTTAGATGGATCACTGCTAATAGATCGTGCATAAATATGAAACAATGTTTCATATATAAATTTTGATGTAAAATTATTTCTAGTGCCTAGACCTCCTATTAAGAATAAGTACAATGGTTTATTCTTATTTAGATGTGTTTAAAAAGCAATGTCTTTAACAATTACAACCTATTCATCATTTAACATTCATTTTTATTTATAATATTCAACATTATCAGTAATGAATGGATGGTGTCTGATTTCAAAGGGTTTTAAACTTTATTTTCTTTTTGTAAGGTTTACCAATGACAAGTCCATCAGTAAATCATACTCTTTTTCTATAGATTTGCTTATGCTAAAATAGAATCTTATCTTGATTTTGATTTCAGTATCAAGTTCAAGCTGGGAAATAACATCTTGCATGTTTCCCCACATAGGATTGGTGTTATGATTGAACTTCGACTCATTTTGTATTATGTTCTTGATTTGTGAATTGTATGCCTCTCTCTATGTTTCAAAGTTTTGTTTTAAACTATTTTCATTTTTTATAAATGACACATATAATAGTAACCATTCATGGCAATGATTTTCAAGGTCAAAATGCTTATTATAATTAATAAAGTGTATAACTTGTGGCCTTTTTTTTAATGGCTTACAATTGTTTTGGTAATTTAAAACAAATTTAGCTAGACAAACATGATCTATAGCTGCAGGATGGGCAATCTAATAGTCTGTTATAAATTTGAACATGACAATTTGGAATTCATCTTGTTCCTGTATCAAGAGAAATGGATATTTTAGTATAAATGTTCATTCATTAAGGCAAAATGTGTTTATGAAGGCACACGCTCTTGGGCAATGAATCAATGGCAATGATAACACTAAGTGAACAACTTATTGTGTAAACATTTGTTGATAGTTTAGCATTGCATTCCCAAGTTTATATAACATTTGAATGACATCTATATTTGTTGTTGCATGTTATCTATGTATTTTTTAAAAACATGAGCAATTTTTTGGTTATTTTTTGTCATATATGATGTAAAATATGTTGCTACAACATATGTATTTAAACTAAATTATGCATCTATGTTTCTTGTGATAAGTATGGCATATTTTTTATGAAGCTACTACTCCACACCTATGATGGCTTGAGCATAAGAAAAATGGTGGGTTGTTCAAGTGTATTTTATATTGCTATTATGTATTGAGTCTTGTCTATTTTAAGATCATGCAGGAAGATGTGAAAGTCATCTGAAGCATTATAATGTTTGGTTTTTAGCAACAAGTAAGTTTTATTTAATATTGAATTTACAAGTTCATTTTTAAAAATTCACATGGCTCAAGTATTGTTGTTTATTTCATTGGTAGTAGGGGGAAATTGTATGAACATTTTTTGTCTTTCTCTTATCTACAATTACTGATATGATGGTGCATATGAAATTTTTCCAAATCATTTCCCAAGATATCAGTGTTATAAGTTATGTATTTTTCTATAAAATGCAATATTTTTGAATTTTGGTCATTTCATATACCGGTGTATTTTTTATCCATACCAGCCAATGATCATGGGCATTTCCTCTATGTTGAAATTTTTTAATGTAAAAGTAATATGTGATTTTACCCATAAATGATTCATCTTCACTTAATATTTGTTTTAATGTCTTGATATGATGTCTATAATAATGTGTGCATGTGACCAGATCTATTTTCACAAGAAAAGAGATATCATTTGATATATTCAATTCTTTCAACTATTATCATGTTTTATATATAATTATTTTAATGCACTGGTTAATGGCTACCAACAATATTCAAAACTTATAAAACTAAAGAAAAGTGTTGGAGGTCCTATTTGTCATATCATGGCAAACACATTTTCTTAAGACTTTGCATGTAATAAGGTGAAATACATTTTTATTTGAAATCCACATAACCAATATCTGATTTGAACAAATTTTCTAAATTTTGTTTGTATTTGACATCTTTGCCCAAAATATTTCTTCCTTTTAGTTCACCCTTTCTAATTTGAATCCACATTGTCTTTCCAACATGGTCTATGATTAATGTTACTACTTTGAAAAATAAATTGGTAAGATGGTATGAAAATCAAGGATTAGTACGCAAAATCTCTCATTGTGGTATTTTTTGATAGGAGTAACCTAACACAATGTCATAATCACAAGTATTGTCAAAGAAAAGTGTCAAAAAGTTCATTTCTTCTGAGTGTTTTTCTTTGAATAGGCCAAGAGGAAGGTTTCCTTCAGATGGTGCTATTTGATTTAACTTGTCTTCTAATGTAGAAATACATGTTGAATCCACAAAACCATGCACTAAAATGTCCTTAGACTTGGTCTGACTTGTGTCATAAGACAAACTATTATCTCTATCACTACTAGTTTTAGATTCACTGGACACATAATTTTTATCTATAAGGTCTATGACATTGGTAGATATAAATGGTTTCCAATTAGAGTCAATCTACACATCATGAGTAATATACAATTTCTATGCACAAATTTGTTGAAGTGCTTCCATCACAAGTTTAGATCAAACTCTTCATTCTTGGTATGTAGTTTTGTATTCCAATCAGTGTTTTAAATATATTATAATAGTTGTTCTTCCATCTATGGATCTAGGTAATACTTTCTTTATTCTATCAATGTTTGAGGGGACATTAATAACTGGCCCTTCAATCCAATATGTGATTTTTTGTATCTTAAGTTTCTTATTTGTGCAAATGTAATTCTAAGTGTAATGAGTCTTTCTTTAAGATTTGATAGCATGCCTATAAATTATAGTTGTTTGTTCAGTCTAATATTAATAAGTGTTGTAAATGTAGGAATTTTTCCATTTTTCAATGATTTATTTCATGTCACATATATTTTTTTTTAGAATTACTTTTGTGTTTATCATTAGCCTTTTACAAGTGTCCTTTTAAAATTAAATAAAAAGCTTCATATTATGTTTAAATTTTAATTGTTTGCAAACAACATAAACATGGACTGGTGTGTTTGTAATTTTTCCTTATATTATTTTTTTGTTTCATGCCATGGTATTTAATCAACATAAAAAGATGATAGGCCCATGCAATGTTGGTTGCATTTTAGTATTAGTAGTGTCAAATTACATCTTTATATTCTTATCCTTTGTTAATTGGTTTTAGTCCAAATGTTCTAGATTTTTTTCACATGCAATGCTCTTTATTTGGTATAAAGAGTGTTTTTTTGTTCTATGGATGTTTATATGCAATCAAGAATGACACTAGCTCCTACATCATTATGTTCTCAGGTTGTTAATGGTTCATAATGTAGATGGGTTGTATCTATTTTAAATAAAATGATGCTATATAAAGATTATATTAAGTAGAGGCATTGTAGGTCTTGAGAATTTGTTGAGTTTTGGATGACGACAAGTGAAGGCTTATGTTTAAAATATTTTAAATTAATTAGATAGTGAATTAATCTCCTTCTATTCCACCTTTGTCATAGATAAAACCCATTTTTACATTGTATGCTTACCAATTTGCAATAGTAGGTTATTTATAACATTGTCTATTAGATTATTTTTCAAACAAGTGTGTGCCTTTTTATCTCTAGCAATAAATGCATTACAAAAATATTATGTGGAATAGCGATACAAGGAGTGTGAGTTAAAAGCATTTTTTTATCAAATAGAAAATAGAGCTAAAGATGTTATAACCATAGTAAGATGTGGTTTCCATCATTCTAAATAGTCCACATGATTCCATTTTTCTAGCATTCATTTGCCAATAAGGAAAAGTCATAGAGAAAGTTTTTGATAGTGGGGTTTCTACTAGAGGGTTTTGATAATTATTTATTTTTATATAATATAATGTTTCATAATGGCTATCAACTAGATTTTGGTCATGAAATAGTATGCAATATGGAGGGGTAGGAGAATTTTCAATGAAATAAAAGTGTTTATTTTTTCTTTTCAAAGACCAAACACAAATAGACATATTTAGCCATTTAGAAATCCAATTTATACAAAAATTATCACCCCATAGACTGTGTTCACCATTGGCTACGCATGAAGTTGAAAAATTTGCATTCAACATAAATATGTTTTAGTGTCTTCTATTTGGTGTAATCTATATAAATCTTTGGGATCTAATTCCAATGCAAAATACATTAGTGCATGCTTGTCATTTATTTTTAAGAAGCTAAGGAAATGCTCTATAATTCCATCACATAGCTCTATTGATGTGTATCGGAAGTGAAATAGCACTTGAAATGCATCAAACAACCAATCAACCACATTATATTTAAAACTATGAGATCTAAAAACATTTTATTTTTCTAAAGTGTCACCTATGTTATTCCATTGAGTTATTGATAGTGGCTTGTATTCTTAGACATCAACGATTGATTGATTACTTTACATATTCATTTTTTTTGTTTTGCATTTATTGAATCCATTTTACAATGATAAGTAAATCAGATGCAATTTAAATCCAAGACAACATAAAATGTCAAAAATATTTTCTAAAACAATCATAGACATATCACAAACTAGCTCAATATTCATGATTTTTAGCACCAAGGACTATGGTATTTGATAAATTTCCCCTTTATTAAGAAAACTATATATCATAATATGCACACAATTAATATGGATAAATACAACTCTTGTAGATACTAAATAGATATATTAAGATTTAAGAGATCTGGTAAGCAATCTAAACTTTTAGTAAATGATAAAATATTTGGATTGTTTAAATTCAAGAGACCACTAATATATGTAAAATAACCAAATTCCATCCAAGGTAAAAAGAAAAGACTCCAATTTTTTTTTGAAGTATCAAATCAAATTTAAAAAACTAGTAAACTATTTTAAAGAAAAGTAATATACTATTCACCTATCTAACACAAACTAAACATTTTTCATAGAAATTAAAATAAAAAATAAAAAATAACGAAAGATGAATACAATCTAAGTATATCCTAAAATGGTGGGTGTCAGTTCATTTTTAGTGAAGCTAAAGATGGGCTACCAAAAGATTCTATGCATTTTTTCTTCAAGCTTGAAGGGTATTAGAATAAACTAGAAAATCTCCCCTTCCTTAAAAAGTATGAATGTGTTTCTCAAGTAAAATTTGTATTTAACAACATAGTTTTTGATAATTTTATTCTATAACTATTATGTGCTATTTATAAATATTTTTTAAGGTTATTGTAATTTTCAAATTCTACAATTATTATATGTTTATTATAAATATGTTCAAGTTTATTTTAATTTCTGGATAAACTTTTAAAAATTTAATTATCAAATTATATTTCAAATTACAAATGGTATTTCATAGTTATCTTTTCATATTAAATAAAAAGTTGATAACACAACCACCAAACTATAGTAAAAAGCACAATTATTACATATTTCATTTTTATTATTTATTATGTTTACATATAAATTAATATACAAACATCCTTTACAATTTTTAAGTAAATACAATTATTTACTTGGTGCATAAGACAATCTTTTGTCTAGACAATGCATGGAAGGGGGATGTTTTACACAATTTAGTTTGGTTATATATTATTTTTCATTTATTTCTCTAGTTTGGAAGACAATGTAATGCTTGTGGAAATGTATATAAAAGAGCACAATCATTTACTTATTCAACCCTTATCTATTTAATGTCTTCAAATATAAGATGGGCATATGTACTTCAACATTATTTTTATATTTATTTCATTATTCACTTGGATCGATTATAATAGGTGGTTGTACACCACTGAGCAAAGAGTTGGAAAAAAGTGAAAGGGAATCCAAATGCTTACCATGCAATACCACGATTGTCAGGTGGTGCCAAACAAGGAAATCACAAAGACAACAATGCTATGTGCAAGAAACCCATCAATTACTTCAGGTAAGGGTAACATGGTGGCCGTTATAGTAGTCACATTTCCAAGGTCATATTACTTGGTAAGTTTTATATTTTCACCACTGAATTCCTTTGTAAATATTATATTTTCAAACATTTATTATTATTTTCCTCGTATCTCTTTATTATTTCTTGGAAATCCTTTGAAAACATATTTAATTTTCAGGTGTGAAGAAGTAAGAACTGAAAGTGGAATTGGTGTATAAGGGCACTCTAAGAATAATTTGAGAGAGGCACAAAGAAGAGATGTAGGAGTTTGATCGCTATCACCGAATTGACTGCTCAAGTAGAAGATTTATGAGACAATTCCAGCTACCAAAAAATCTAAACAACTTAGGTTCCTTCATGCCAATAGAAATAATTTTCATCAGGACATGTTATAATTTATAAAAATGAGCATTTTGGGTTTGTGTGTTTTTGGCATATAACATGCAACACTGACATACATTTAACAATCTCCATCATTTTCTACAAGGGTTTAGTTTAGTTTTATGTGCATTTCAAATTTATAATTGTAATAAATCTATTTTAGGTGAAGTGGTCTCTCTGAGTTTTAGATGGTATGGGAGAAAATAGAGATAAATAAGATAGAGAACATTTTGGTTAGGCATGTCTCCTTTTCCAAGCGGGGGAAGGGTTTGGTGAATAAAGTGAAAGAATTTTACATTTTGTGTGAAGTAGATATAGCCCTTATCATATTTTCTACTATGGGGAAGCTCTTTAAATTACCTATCGATATTATTTGGTGATGAAACTCCATATCTAAATTATGATCTGAATAGTATGCATCATTAGGTCCATTAGAAATATTAAACTATTATTATTTAATATTTAATTCATAAAAAGTGAAACAATTCCCATGGTCATTGGTTTGACATGAATTATTTCTAGTAATTTATACTCTTTCACTTATAAAACCACACTTTACCAAAAAAATACTATATCCCTTTGGATGTAACCATGCACCTTTGGGACAACTACTAGTATAATATATATTTATCTAATATAAACTAAACAATTTTCATATATATATATATATATATATATATATATATATATATATATATATATATATATATATATATATATATATATATATATATATATATATATATATATATATATATATATATATATATATATATATATTTTAAAGAAAAATTTACTCTAATCTAAGTGCATCTTAAAATTAATTCAAATGTAAATTCAAGTTTTATAAAGAATAATTTATATAAAAAAGAGGGAACAAGGTTGATTCCATATAAAGTTAACAAACAATTTTTTTTTAAAAATAACATAGTAACTTTTCCAGAAATTTAAAAAATAAAGGTTGCAACCAAGGATTAAAAAAAACTCATTCCCTTGAATGATATTCTCATAAAAAAAGTCACATAATACTACATAATTTTTTTTAAATGTAGAACATATGATAGCTAAATATTTAGAAAAAAAAAAAATATATGGTATGGCATTCAAGACACGTGGCCACAATGACTAATTACCTAGTCATGAGTTAATGATATATAAAGGGATCAAAAAAATTATGTATTTTATGAATTATTTGATCCATGAAGCATCATCAACATGTTAGAAAAAAAATGGAATAGTTGAAGCCTTATGCTTGAGATAAGTTTTATTTTTGAATCTCAATGTGCACATTGGTTCACTACATATTCTTAACACCCGCATCCATATATAATATTAGATTTGCTAGACACACCTAATGCCTTGTGTTTTAGATACTGTCACAAAATGAACACCCATTTTCAACATCCAAACATTTTCATACTTCGGTAATGGATACAAAATTTAGCATATATAATTTTTTGAACTAGTATTCTAGTTTAATTAAAAGGTAACATACATCATATAGAAGAATATTTATTTTTATATCGATTTAAAGTAATTTGTAATAAATGGATTAAGAAATAGATAAACTTATTTGATAATTATAGATTAAATATTAGAAGGTGATCAAGAACAATGAAAGTAAACATGGACTTGAAATGAAATAAGATCAATTATGTTACTGACCCTCTTGAACTAGAAGCACCTACGATCCTAAAAGATATATAGTAGAAATAAGTAATTCCAGTTATAAAACAAATATTCTTTGAATCATAGTTTGTAATAAAATAGAGAAAAAACAAAAATGAATTTGACAATCCACATTAGATTAAAAAAATATCAAAAATAATAGTTTGGTTTCATCAATATGTTTTACCATATTTTGACAAAACAATATAAATATTAATTTTTTATAATACATGTAAAAATGGAAATATCAAAATGATAAAGATGTAAAATATTCAACTTTTCTAATTTTGATAATTTGATAAATATAAAAATAAATTAGAAAATTATGAGAAGAGACATTTGTATCTTGTATGATGTATTTTGTTGACTATTTTGATTGTCTAGAAATGGAAATTAAAATAAGAAGTGACTGTGAAACTCCAAGATCTAGCAAAATATTAGAATAAAATATCTATATAAGTCTATTTTATGTATACTAAAGTGCAATGCATCCAGCTTTGTGGATTACACACTTGTCCCTTTTGATTCTGATACAGGATAGTTAGGGAGAGATAGAGAAATAATAATTTTAAAATTGGTATATCAGAGGTAAAATTATAAGATTTATCTAAACATGAAAATGTTATATGGGTAGAATCATAATGCACTCAAGTTTATTGACTCTGGACTTATCCCAATTGATTATGTATAAAGACCAATCATTGCACCTATTATGCCTATGCGTGTTGAGCTATCTAAGGTATATAAGTTTTAATAATACTAAGAAATTTTATTTGTATTGTTAATCTTAAATTTATAACCCAAAAGTTATTTTAATATCTTTTAAACCCTAAAAATAGGGTAATGCAATGGGTTGAATTATCCTCAATCATCCTCTTCATCATTGACCACTACCTATGTATTTAATACTCTAAGGAGGGAAATAAATATCACATAGTTCTCCCCCATAGATTGATTATGTAATTTTACTTCTTTGAATATATGTATGAAACTAAAAATAGCTTTTATACTTGACAATGTTAGCTATCGAATTATTTTAGAGGGATCTTGACTTGGCTTATGGACACTCTTTCTAAATGATAGTGAATTTTTAGTGAATATGGAAGATTTTGATAAAGTTTAATAGTGTGGATGATTGAGAGAATTGAATTCTAATTGGATTCAATGAATGACCTTATATGTGTATTTATAAGAAAGCATTTTAATAATTTCATTTAGGGGACAGAGATAAATGTGTGGGAAGACCCAAAATTATAGTTTTAATTTAAAAAATTAGTCATTAATTGGCCTAGGTTGTGGTCATTGTAAGTGGAGAGGAATACACTACACTCCTATCTACCTAGATAACACATGTCTAAAAGGATCAAGGATATTTGTCCTCTATTGAGGACATTCTAAAATTGTTTTTATAAAGCTTGAGCATTTGATATTTGAATTTTTGTAAAATAATGACAATAGAAAAAGGGTCGAACCTACATATAAGTAAGTGGCTTAGAATAATGGTGAGTAAGATTCATTATTTGTATGAAATCCATGTGATTCATGATATGTCAAGATCTAAAATTTTCAAGTACTTGTAACTATATTTATATGTCTATAGTAATATGGATTTATTTTATATCATATCACATTTATTTTAAATGAATTTTAATGAAAAAAATATTTTTTATTTTATTTTATTTTATAAATTTAAAGATGTGAATTTTTTTGGTATATTGTATTATAAAAGTTGCATCCATTGAACTATTTAAATCACTTACTATGAAATAAATACCATTAAATGATAATGGATCCTCATTGACCTTTAGGTAGATGTATTCCTTACCTAGTCATTAAGGACATTTTATTGGCATTTTCTAATATGATCGTATCCTTGTGAATGCATATCTCATTCTCATACATAGAGTTTCTATATAGAATTGTTAGTGTCACTAAGTCATTGTAGTTAACCATATTTCCTCTCTCCCACACAAGTCTATAAATTCATTGTTTGTGAAACATTTTTTTAATTGTATTACATGAAAAATTAAATATGGCTTGTAGACATTTACAATGAATAAAATTTACAAGTTGAAAATTTGACAAGTGTAAATTCAAAGAAATCATCAATATTTATATTAGACATTATAATACTAGGATGTAAAATGTATGTGTCATACTATATTAAATCATATTACAATTTGTGACTATCTAAAATATTGGTTAGATTTTTAAAATTAAATTATGAATTTTCATATGAAAATTTTATAACCATGTGAAAAATTTCTTTCAAAATATAAAGCCTATAACTATTGTACAATTTTGTTAATCTCAATCCAACAATGAATAAATAATTTATTAATTGACATATAACTTATATTTTAATCTATTTCATACTTTAAAAAAAATTAATACATGAAACATTTACTTATTGAACAAGTTAGTTTTCAGTTTTTATACATTATGTTGAAGTGTTTTTGAAAAATATACTATTTTATAATTAATGACATAGAATATAATTTATAAATATTTTAATGTTTTATAATTAAATATAAAATTTTATTATAAATTAAAAATTAAAATATATTACTTTTTTAATATAAAAATTATTTAAAATATAATATTATGATTTTATTGGATTAGATATATACATGATAATATTACTTGATAAAAATTTATTAAATTTTTTTAATTCTTATTTTTACTTTGAAATGTTGAATAATTAATTTTTGAATTTCACATTATTATATAAATAATAAATTACATTAAAATAAAGATGCAAACACTTTTTTTTACCCAAATTAGTCTCCCTATTAAGATTTCTTGATTTTAAGGCACAGTCCCATGATTAGAATTTAAGGAAGTAATTTCAATATTGTTGTGGTTATTTTAAGATATATGGAAGCCACAACAAAGATCTAAATGCAAACCATGAATTCATAACTATGGGATTGAGATACTTGGGTGATCACAATATTTAGGTATAAAGCGGGAACATGAATTTACACAGTTAAAGCCATGATGATCCAAGTTTTGAGATGTGATTGTTATACATCCATAATATTGTCCACTGTCAATTAATGGCAAGAAAAATAATAATTTGAGAATATAAAGTGGAATTAATAATCTAATGGATATGAAAAGTTTATTAAGGCCACATTTTAAACAAAAGATACCCCAAGACAATGAGATATTTTCTCGTGTATCACTCTAAGTGGAACAATGAAAGTAAAATGATAGGAGGTTTGAACTTTGATGGACCATATTTTATAATTTTTTATCACATGGAGGCAATTGATGTAGCAATGTATTAACCAACTATATGGATCCATCAATAGAGGGAAAAAAAGTTTCTATCATTAAATTCTATGCATGAATTATGATCATAGGTATGCATAAAATGAAAAATCCATCATTAAGATATCAAATTCCAACATACAACTCATTACATTCAAAAGCTTCACAATTTACAAAGACTCTTACGAAATATGCTTCTCATTTTTTCATTGAGATCTCACTTGAGGAGAAAATCCTATGGTCTATCATACTATAAAACGCATACACTCCACTATAAGTTTACATCCATTATTAGGAAATCAATTGCTCTTATTAACTACCTTGTTCATCATTACAATCCTCATCCTAAATATTAGGTGATGTTAGCTCCAAAACAATATTTAATTGTTAACTTCATTGGCATTTGCAATCAATAACAAATCTTAATAAATATTCCATATTTCTTCAATTCAACAAATCTCTCATCATCTTTCAGCTTAAAAAGAATTATCTATTATTAATACTAATTTATGTTCAACACTAATCCTTGAGTCCTATACTTTTGAAATATTGGTGCGAAAGAAAATAAAATTACAAACTATAATCTCTCAACAAATTCAAAACTTCGTGATAAATGCTTATCCAACTTCGAAATGTATATAGTACACTCACTAATTACATTAGTAAGAAAATTTCCTTTGAAATAACGACTTCAACACAGGAATTGTGTTCCCTAATGGTGTCTTGCATACGTTAATCCTGGAAAGTTAAAACATTTGTTATAATTTTATTTTCAAGCATTGTTAGCAAAACTAGATCCCTTCATTTTAACCATACATTTCTTTGGCTATTATGCTCGATTACCTAAATATAATTTTAGACATTTTTATATCATCAATTTAGACATATTAAATGGAATATATGGAACTGGGGCCCCTATTTCCTGGCATGTGATTAGAACTTGATAAAACTTATAAACTCTGAAGTGTTGAAAATAGTCTTTGTCGGTTCAGAAAAAAGAATCTTTTTAAGAAAACGTGTGATTTTTTTGGGATCTTCTATTCAAATAGGAGCCATGTTTATCATATATTCATTCATTGATATTTTCATTGTGAAAGTTGGAGAATATTATCTTATTGGTATTAATGTGTTTGTATATTTATATACATTAATTTGTAGATATTTAATTAAAATTTATTTTTTATTTTTTTATTTATTAATAATTTAAAAATTTATAATTTTAGAAAAAAATATCTATTTATTTATTCTATTTTTATTACTTATATTTAATTTTGACGAATCTGTCTTTATTCACTACACAAACCTCCTCCTTCCATACCGAACCCCACACCTTCCATCTAGAAATGAGACCCTTTTACACTTCCTTTATACAACTGGTAAATTTTTATTGCCATTCGCCACTAAGATTGAGGGAGCCAGTATCAACTACTTTTCATTTTATTTTATTCTACGACTTTTTTCATATTCCCCAACGGATTCTGATGGCTTTTCAATGTTTAAATCCTTCAACAACATCAAAAGTGGGTCACACAATCCATTTCATAGTCGGTGGATTGCTCACACATTTGTTTGCTTCGGTTGCTTCTTGTCTGCAAGTACTTGCAGCTCTTTCCATGCAACTGCTGTAAGGGATTTTCATAATAAAGGAATGGGTTTAATGCCGAAAAAATGTTGGTAGCTGCTCTCAACAATTTATCGATAATGACCAACTTTTTTCTGATACAAGAAAACTATTTTGCAATGACCAAATATAATTACGACCAAATATAATTAATTTTAAAATTTAAGTCAATTTTAAAGTAACTAAATTTTGTGAGAGTTATTCATGATTCGAGAATTTCAACTGTACAGGAAAAAAAATGTACGTTTTGAATGCAAAGTCACCAATCATTTGCAGGCTTGAGATGCATGCAAAGTCCGTGCCTCTAGTGCAATAAATATCTATTATAACTTTCCACTGAGCGGTCGAAAACCATATATATATACTGCTTTTTACATTGTCATGTTTGAAAGGATATACTGGTTGTCATCTTTCCGGTCTTTTGGAATGGCTTAAAATCAACGGCATGAATGACATTTGTTTTGATGGGGACCAAAACGACAACTGAAGTAAATACGACTATGGCTACCACACTGATTTTTGGCATTTATTTATCTAAACTGTTAGATACTCAACAAGAATGGACTCTTTTATTCCTCAATTTATCAACTTATAAGTTGGTGGTGGTGGTGGTTGGTTTTTTTTTTTTTTTTTCTGGATTTTTTTTTCTTTTTTTTGAAAAAGTCTGTACTTATTCGATTTTAATAGTTGGTATTTTACTCTGTATATACAATACACACAAACATCCTATTTTTATGGTGAACCTTGGAGACCAATTTTTCACCTGCCCCAATGTATCCAAGGACATAAAATCCATCAAAGAGGTGTAATTCATAAAAGGGACATGATAAAGAAAAATCAATGTATATAAATTACTTGACAATGCAGAAGTATAAATGCATGGATAGGTGCAGAAAGTTTGGGGGTCAAAAAGTGGACTTTTTAATGTTTCTATTATGTTTTCTAAACATGAATTAAACATAAATGCATATGCATTTTTAAATTAAAGAATACACATTATTTAAACTAGGATCGATAATATTGAACATACAATGCATGCCTGATATTATGAACATTGTTTAAAAGAAATGTTGAAACATTTTATTTCATTGTTAAAAGCTTTTGTTGCAGACAAACACCAGTATCACCATAAAACCAACACTCGTGTTCGAAGCATTTACACTTCTACCTTGACAAACTCTGTTAAAATCCCCTGAAAAGCTTGTTTAGTGAGATGATCAACAATGCCACGTACAAGGAGATGTAAATAAACTAATTTTATACCAATTAACATCAAAATTAGTATTTTTGGGGGGTTTACATTTTATTTTTTTTTGGGTTTAAAACCGTTTATTTTTGAATTTGCATAGCATATCAAAACTGTTCACAATAAAAAAAAAAAGTGGGAATTGAAGACTGAAATAAAAATTAAAAAAACCCTCCTAATTACCCTGACCCTACTATAATTCGCCAAGTGTTTCTAGGTAGTTAACATAATAGAAAAGAAAATACATATACCATATATAGTTAACATAATGACGGACCCCATTTAACCAATACCTGCCATATTTCTTTGGCAAATCCATTATAGTCATAATTTGGGAAAGTTGACTTAATGAAAGGCCAAATTGACAAATAAGTATGTTATAACTTAGATAGATATAGGTTCTACTATGTTAACAAAACTTCAGTAACTAGTTCAAAGCATAAAAAATAATAAAAGATAAAATGTGTGCAATATTCATTGATCTGACAATCAATGCACCACCTTTATTATTATACAAATAGTTTTGAATCTATTAGTTCCACCATGATTTTATAAGATACAACTTTTAGAACCAATAGTGGATAGTTTTTTATTATCCACCTTATAACATCTATGAGGTCCATTTGTGAATTTTTAGAAAATTCTATTATGATTTTATCCTTAATGCAAATCATAATTATTTTGATCACTCACAGTTTTAGAGTGGAGGAAAATACTCAACGCATGATAAACCAGGTATAAGTCTTATGTTTGATCATCATGCAAGAGTCTTTATCTAAAATCCACATCAGCCTAAGGCAATCCCCTCTATAGTGAAGGAGGTTATAGATATTAAAAGTTTGCATGCACTTAAGGTGCTTGATAATACCCCCATTCTACAAATGATTCATCTTTCTAAGACTAATATTAGAGAGGGTGGACATGGGAATGTTTGAACTAGTGTTGATGCCTAATCTCACCATTATAGATCTTATGGTGTTTTATAAACTAGACCTTAAAATAAGGTGGAGGATGTAATGTAACCCAAATATGGTGGTGCTTCTAGGCAGCAAGATTAAATGGTTATGACTAGGAAATTTTTGACACATACATTTGGTTTGGAAACATCGACTACACTTGTATATATATCTTATATATTTGACATGTTAAGAAAAAATATAAAAAATAATAATAATATTTGACATATTAAATTTAAAAAGATAATAATAATTTTACATAGATAGTTTATTAATATATTTATGTAATTTTTTATCTTTCACTAGGAGATGATCTCAACTTTTTCACAACTAGATTGTGGATCGTTCAATTATCAATATATTTATGTTACCCAACCAATGTATACATATACAAAGGTAACCTTTTGTTAATATATATATATATATATATATATATATATATATATATATATATATATATATATATATATATATATATATATATATATATATATATATATATATATATATATATATAATAAAACATAATTTCTAGTGGAGCATATATATATATATATATATATATATATATATATATATATATATATATATATATATATATATATATATATATATATATATATATATATATATGCTCCACTAGCAATTATGTTTTATTTTATTTACTTAGGTGGTGACCACAATGGAGACTATTATATTTGTATAGGTTATAAAAGATATAGACATTGTGTAGATATAAAATCTATAGTTATATAACATCTTAGTCTTGTATATTAGATAAATACCAATCACAACTCTACCCTTCAGTTCTAGACCTTCATGTTATCAAAAGGCTTACATTCACTATCTCACTATGCCTAACTACTTATCTCATGGTTTGACCCTATCATTTTGATGACCTAGACAAACTTTAAACTACATAAATATTTAACCCTAATATATATACTTCAATTTTAGTTTCAGATCCTTAATAGTTTTTCATCTTGATGGACATTACCATCCACATAGGCACACTAGTGTCTACATTTCTTGTCTAGTCTTCATACCTCAAAAGTCATCCAAATTATAGTATTTAAAAACATATGGGTTCACATATTTGTATTATTAAACCATCATGTTAGATATTTTTGAAAGGTGTTGGATAAATACTAATTAAAGTGTTTGTGTTGTTCATATAACAAATTCTAAATAAGTACCTATTTAATCTCATTAAAGAGATTACACAACTTTTTTTATACTATCCTATTCTTACCTATTTATTTATTAGCTATAAGATCATTCATACCATAGTTCTAAAGCATTTAAAGAGTAACCCATGAGAATTTTTTGTCAAATTACAAGCTAGATCATTACATTCATCTACATGTCACATATTGTAATCTTGTATGCACACATTCCCATAATTAGGGATGAACTACATGAGTTTGAGACCCTCCTTAAAGTATTCGCTATGTAAGAAACACTCATTGATAGAAGGGTATTCAAGGTTAGCTTGACATCATGAGCTCACTAACTCATTTTTTCAACCTTGCATTACCTAAGGGTGAAGAGCCATGGTCTGAGAAATAAATAGTCATTTATAGCTTGTTCAAAATATTTAAACACATAAGTAGAAAGATGATACAAACCCATAATGGTGAAAGTTGTGATTTCATAATCTAGAAAATGTTTCATATAGGAGAGAATCATTGTAACACTGACTGAAGCATTGATGTTAGTGTCCACAGGTCGATGCTAGTATCTAAGGATCCATAAATAATATTTCCAAAATCTATCAATTAAATATTTATCTTCAATCTGTCTATTTTCACACTTGTATTCCTTAGATCTACCAATAAAATTAAAAAAACTAGTTAGGTAGTATCTCCTCTTTGCATTGCAATTATTAGAATATTATTCAAAATTGAGATTTTTATATTTAAAAAAAAATAGTATATTAATGAAGAATTGTTATTTTTTTGAGTTTTCAATTGATTGGGCTTCTTTAGAATAGTTTTATTCATCCTTGTGATTATGTTATTGTACCCTTTAACACTTGACCAATAAAAAAACATAGGGTTAAACATGTTTCTATTGTAATTTATTCTAAATAACAACTCACTATGTGGTATGATAACTTGTAATTTTGAATTTTAAATATAGATTTTTTTAAATATTTTTCCTTGGTAATTGTGAAAATATCACTAACATGAATTTATTATCCACGTAGAGGTGTCTGTTTATGTGTGGCACTCTTGTTAAAATGATTAATAAAGATGATGTGGTATAAAATAATTTATTTTCTAAATTAAAATATTATATTTCAATTATTTAGTTAGTTTATTTAAATGTTTACATATACATGTGGAGGTTTTGAATCATTTCATTATCATGAGTAGGTAACCTAACCTTGGTGTTTTGCCATTTCACACTCATGTGCATGAGACTCAACATGTCATGACCCTATTGAACTTGACCATGGGATTTTGGTCATTGAAATTTTAAATAGTTATTGTATCATTTAAAAATTAACTTCTAAACTTGGTTATATTTATAGTATATAAAGTTTCTAAAAATATTTTATTTGAACATGTTCAACTATAGGTGAGCTATGAGCATCAAATGACCTGTAGTTGGATATGAGAGGAATTTAAGGCATTCTAGGGATATCCATATATGAACAAGGCATTCAAGGGAGAGCTTTCGATTACTATAAGTAATTTTATGTATTTCCATCTATGATCAAGGAAAATGGAAGGAGGATTTTTCATGATTAGGATATGCCTTACATGATATTTTTCTCTATGTGTATATGGAAATGTACCCATTTTAAGAGTTGTATGCCTATAGGGCATTGACTAGACATCCCATCATGTTTAAATTTTGTAAACTTTTATGGATTATATAAATATATAAATTGAAATATTTGACCTTATTTTAATTATATTTTACATATTATGATTATTTTAATTTCATTATTTTTTTGAAACTTTGTTCATAACTATATGATTAAATTTTAATTCATTTTCTACATTAAATTTACCAACATCCTTATTCGACATAGTAATAGGACATTTATTAGTTAGGTTCATATTAGTTCTTTTATCTTGATTGAAAGCTTATTTCCAAATAGATCATTTTCATCGTTTAAATGATTTATAACTCTATGAATCTTTATTGGATATTAATAAATGTTACTTCCTTTGCTTAAATATGACATGAGATTCATATCTTACTTCAATTTTTTTACATTCATATGGACTAATAATAATTTTTTATGATTGTTAGCATGATTTGTCAATTATAGAATTTTATTTATATTATCAAACAAAGATACCTAATATTTACATCTATAAAAAATGGACAAATTCTCATCTATGTATTCAAGTCACAATTGGATATTTCCACCTTCGGTACTTTAGGGATATAAAATGGCATTGTTACCATGTTATACATTGAGAATAACATCTAGGACACATTATTGGCATCCAATAATGCATTTTAGGGAGATAGAGAACCCTTTTGGGATTAAGAATATCCTTATTTATATAAAAGCATTGTATTTATTTGCTAATTTTTAGAAACATTTAAAATTAAAATCGTAAGTCATTTACACCAGTATAATGAAAATTCACATGCAGTTATAATCCATATAATTTTAACTCAAATCAATGAAATCAAATATAATAGATGTATCTATGGTAGCTTGTATATTGATCAATGTTAAAATGTTATTTTAATATAGTCAAGAGATAAGTTCATGTCCTTTAATTGAAATTTACACATATAAGATGTTCCCTTGAAAATCCATCAATTCTAACAAGTCATAATAGCAAAATCCTATATTTTATAAGTTACATGACCTTGAAATACAATTGGATACATTTTTTTGTACCTACTCTAACATGCATGAACATTGACAATAAATGTTATCAATAATCAAGCAACAATTGGATATATCCATCTTTGGTTCTTTATGACTTAAAATATACATCACTTCCATGTTGGGGGTGGAAAATCAAATATATAACCATGTTATTGGCCTTTGATAAATGCAATTTAAGATACATAGTTATCATTATGGCATCAAGATTTTTTTTCTATATGAAAAAATTATAGCTTTTTAGGAAAACTTCAGATGCACATACAATATAAACTACAAGTCATTTAAATAAACCAAAATAACCTTCACATTTATCTAAAATCCCAATACATTCACCCTAAAACATTAAGATATAGAATTAGATATGAATTTATGGTAGACTATATACTAATAAATGCTAAAATGTCATTTTTATACAGTCAAGAGATAAGTTCTTATCCTTTAGATGGCATTTTAACTTGCATAACCTCCCCTACAAAAACATCAACTCCAACATATATATATATATATATATATATATATATATATATATATATATATATATATATATATATATATATATGAATAAATATAATATTTTAGTAAAATATTAGTAATTAAAGTATCAAGGTGGATTGAGAGAGAATTTTATACTGGTATTTTAGGGTATGATGTTTATCCACCCCTCTGTATCATCCTCTCCTCCAAGGGTATATAGTATTACTTCTATCTATGGCACTGCTTGGGAAAGGCCTATTGATCCTCATGGCCATGTTTTGGTAGATCAAGGTTTTTTATTTATCAATTTTTGGTCTTTTCCATGATTTTTTTCCATTGTTTTCTACTCCTTTTTTTGGATTTATTAAACATTTCAATCAAAATATGTCGTTTAGATGTTGATCTGAAGGATGTCGAGGCTGTATTTAGTCCAAATGTATCTACTTCTTTATCGAGTGTTTCTCTAGTGGTCGTAATATAGCTCCTCCCTTTGAATATATCTATCTAGGGATGGATATACCTAAGATTCCTTTAGTTTATTTAGGAAGTGAGGTTATGAAGGAGGAATATTAGTTCTCTTTTATGGTAGTGATTTGTTAATTTCAAAAAATTTGGCTGAGTGTATTCAATTTGTACTCCTGGATTTCCATGCATTGGATCCTATTTTGAATGGAACTTTTGTTATTAATCCTTGTGCCAATGGGATTCTTCATCATTTTTTATTCTTTTTCCACTGACAGAGATCAACTATTACATTTGGGCCCTTAGACATGGGTCAAAGCCTTTTCTTGCATAAAACTACGGTTATCTACTTTTAACCCTATTAGATATTCCTTTGCTATGGGACAAGTTTGGGTTAGGTTGCCTAATTTTTCTTTGAACTTTTGGAAATCTTATTCACTTAAAACCATTGGCAGCACTCTTGGGGATTTTTTCTCTCAATTATGATATTTAATATTGTATACATAATACCTTTGCTCAGATGTGCATTATCTTAGACCTCTACAAGAAATTATTCAAAGTTATTAAGTTCAAAGTTTGTAATAGAATATGGAATAAACCTTTGGATTATAAAAGAATAAATTTGAGATGCAATAATTTCTTTACTTGTGGTGATGTGGCTATTGATTGTTCCAATAATTAAGGTGGCCAATTTGATAGGAATATTAAAATAAATAATCTGAAACTTGGTGGAAAGATGTATATGTGGAGCATCTGATTGTCTTTGGTAAGGATATGGAAACATATTTTTGAGGTAGGGTAAGGATTTTAGTTATCCCATATAATTGATTAAATATTCTCTTTCTCTTATGGTGTCTTCTTCTAAAGTGATTTCTTATTTGTATATCAATAAGGTGGTCCCCTCTGATAGTAATGTCTTGGGATTGGAAATTATTTCTTCAAAATTACCCCAGAGTTTGATAGATCACTCTTTGAAATAATTAAGTCTAACTCCTTTAGATCATTATTTATTCGAGGCATTGAAATTAAACATGGTTTCTCCTTAGGGGATAGTCTAGTCTATGATGTTAAGGGATGGACAAAGGTCTCTCAGAAGAAAAAAAAATCTTCTATAATGAAAATGTGTCATATGTAACTCCTCTCTCATGAGAAAGTTTTTTAAGTTTGGTTTGTGGTTATTTCTTATCCATTTGGTATATGGCTTCTTATGCCTGTACCATTTTTGATGTTTTTATTTTTTGAATTAGTAGATTTGTCTCTCCTATTTATCACTTATAATTTACTAGGTGGATGTGGAAATGTTGATTGTATCAGTTCATAAAGTCACATTGGTAATTTTTTGAGCTTTTTCTAAAAGGGTAGGGATCTTGTTATTCCCTGGTATATATATATAAAATATATATTAATATTCCCATGGCATTTTAATCCACTTGGATACATGTTTTTATAATCTATTTGGCACCTAGAAACACTAACAATAAATTTTATCAATGTTTAAGTCATAATTATTGGTCTGCATCTCTGGTGCTTCATGGATAAACATTAACATTGATACCATGATGGGGGTTTAAAATAACATATATAAACACATTCTTGGCATTTTATCTCACCCATTTAGGATATGGGGTAGTCGTTCTGGGCTTAAGAACATCATTTTTTATATGAAAAAAATAAAATTCTTAAAAAGGACTTTAGACACAAATTAAATAAAAATAATAAGTCATTCATATCAATCAAAATAACTTATAATTTATCTAAAATACCTAAACCTTTACCCCAAAGTAAATAAATCTAATATAATAAATGAATATGTAGCACACCATATATTCATCAATGTTGGAATGATATTTGTACATAATCAAGAGATAAATTCTTGTCCTACAGCTGAAATTTATGCCTTCAAAACATCCCCTTTTAAATCTATTCATTCCAAAGTATTTGTATAATAAAATAACATATGTTTTGAAGATCAATACCTTTTAATTTAGTTAGATATGATTTTTTTTAACTGTTTTGACATGCATAATCACTCATAACAAAAATAATTGTTCATGATGTAGTTAGATATCTCTACCTGTAGTGTTTCATGGATATAAAATAGCATCACCACCACATAGGGGAGTTGTTAATAACATTTAGGATAAATTTCTTGTCATTTAATAATACATAGTAATGAGATAGAGTACCTATTCTAGCCTCAAGAATAAACTTCCTTGTATGAAAAATTATATTTTTAAGGTCAACTTCATATGCATGTAAATGGAAATCATAAATCATTTACATGAAAGCAAATAGCCATTGTGTGTGTTTTAAATCTCACTAATTTCACATATAATCATATTGATCAAAGATAATACACAAGACTATATATTGATATGCGTTAAAATATTATTTTTATGTAGTCAAGAGACATGTTTTTATCCTCCTACTAACATTTTGGGATCTGGGGCCTCCACATATGTAATAATGGTATGAACCTTATGTTAATATTTTATTAAGATTATATTAGATTCAATAATATGGAATTATATACTAACAATGGCAACCATGTGAAGGTGAAAAGTTATTTTTCACCACTAACCTAAGATAAATATGCTACTATGTAATTAAATTGAAATTTATATGTACTATCTATAAAATCAATAAAAAATGATAAAATAAAACATGTTTATGAAAAAAAAATTAATATACCTTATAATTTATATCCAAAAAACCTATAGAGTTTTCTCCAATATTTATATTAGTAAGAATTAATTCATAGTCAAACTCATGAGTCTTTTATATATTCCTGGTTAGTGGCCTTTGATGATATTTTATTAATTAAACATTTATTACAAGAACCAAATTTGAATAGTGCAATATATTCCCATGTATTTCATAGTATTTAAAAAACCATACACCTTAATTTTTGATAGGATATCATCAAATCAAAGTTACATTGACTAACATATACCTAACGGTATAGTCAATATTCTCCCCATCTGTAACTAGGTCAAATTTATATTTATTATACACACCAAAATAAGTAGTAATTTGTTCCATTTTCATTATCCACATCCAAAATAATTTATAATTAATACCCTAAATAAAAAATTAAAACATTTATAATAATGGTGTTAATAGATAATGAGAATTTAATCCATAATAATAAATCTGTTACCTAGTTACACTACATGATATCATGGTTAAATTTATGTGATGATGTCATATATATGATTTTTTATACTAGTAGAACTTGATATTTGTAAATTAAACCTAGATTATACACCTCCATTCATCCCCCACCCTTGTGAATCACACTTCTTGCAAGCAAAGTCCAATCAATCATAAATAAAACATACTAGGTGTGTCGTGTGAAGTATATAGGAACCTGAATTTGAGTTAAAAAATGAGTAGAACCCACTTTCTCCTACTATGGTAGTAAAATCCTCATACTTTTCAATTTTTTATTCCTCCATCAACCATAAATATTTATGAATGCTATAATTTTATTTAGCACCTTAGGCCATCTTCTCATCTCACCATTGTTAGTGCTATCTTCAAACATAAATCCTCTCTTTCTAGGGTTTTTATCACACAAGCTCTATTGCAATCATTCTCCAATTTTCCATTTTTAACCTTAATGAAATTATAAATATTTTGTACACCAGTTGTAACATGTATCCTAGTCAAATGGTAAAACATCCATGTGTTCTTAAATTGTGGTATGTAATTATTTTACAAAATATAATATTGATCAAAACTAATGTTATTTTACAAAAAATTTATGTAAAACATCTGAAAACACCTCACACATACACTTTAGAATGTGATTGATCATCAATGCCATATAAATGATACTCCCTTAATATGTTTTTATCTTTCTCTTTACTATCATGTGCATACATAAATTTTAAACACTATAAAATGTTAATATTTACTTATTTTCAGTATTGCGACTCAAATTCCATTTTGGTCTCATCAATGTTGACTAAGGAAATAATAAAACTAAGTGGGAGTATGTTATTCCTCAACATTAATTGTTCATAAAACCATCAATTTGTGTGTGCCTTGCATACTCATAAATAATTTCCACCTTGACTTTGACCATAAATTCTTAAATAGGTATTTGTTTAGTAACAAACTATCAGATTATAGATTCATTTAACTCATTTATTGATATGTTAAAAGTTATATTTTTAAAAACTAACTACTTTGGGTGTAATTCCTCTTGTACTCTCCTCATGAATATAATTTTTCAATTTTTGAATTCAACCACAAATGTTTCAAATTCCATCCAAACATGCTTGGAAGAAATTACCTTATTTATTTTATTGGCACATCTATGCCACACTCCTAATAAATGTTGTCAGTATGCAAATCACAATTTACATTCATTGAAAAATATCATAATGCATTGAAATTTCAACATATTGCCTAAAATAACAAGTAGTGTGTGTGTGATTTGTTTTGATATAAAAGTGTTTACCCATATAAAAATATCTATAACTAAAATAAATTTATGGATATTTCTCTAAGAACCTAAATTAAAGTTGTGTTTTGGTCATATCCAAGACATATTTCAAATGTAGTTGATGATCATGAAAATCAATTCCTCTTTTCACTACATCTCTTATATTGGGTGAAACCCTTGTGTTTTATTTATATAATATTTAAATTAATTATTTGAGATCATAGATTATAGACTTGTATTACCATGGGAGTATACCAAAGAATGTCCACAAGTCATTTTTATTGGCACCATCAATATTTTACATCTCCCAATTATTTTCGTTAGTGTTTTTATGCCTATGCTCAGTGCTCTTATTATTTATCTAATCAAACATTTTATCCCTATTTCACCACTTTCTATACAAGTTTTAATTATGCATTCAGTAGTGTTATTATATTTGGTTCAATTTTTCTCACCTAAAATATGATATGTATTGTGTAGATTATCTATAATTGTCTTATTTAGACCATTATTATGATATTCTATTAGTCATCAGGTGTTAATTTTTGGTCTCATCTTATTAAGTTTCAAGAGTGATATATCTTAATATCATTTAATTTTTAAAAGTAAGTATCCCAAGTTATTTTAGTTTTTCTTCATAAATGACAGTCAAACATCTTCTTAGGCATTGCTTTCAAAGTGTTTTCACCAAATTCAATTGCGTACATGGTTCATCTATGAAAAATCCTGGGAGGTGTTACTAGTGGTACAACTATTGATTTGGTGTTTCCATATTGATATATTTGTTACTAGTTTTTCCATTTTTTGTGCATGCATAGTTTACTTCATTTTTAATTTCATAATTTAGTGTTTTCATGAAATTTTATTCATTGTTACTTTCACCATTCTATGTTTCTATCTAAATTTATTTATTATTAAGGGGTAAATCATCATGCATATTATAATCATCGCTATAATTAAAAACTTTATAAATTGATTATGGACTTATAATATAATTTGGAATTTTAGGTAAGCATTTACCATCATTATCTATGATATTTGGTGCATTTTGGATATTATATGTACCTTATCTTGCATGACATATTTGTATTTATTCCCTTTATTTTTCTCTAAACACCTTTAATTTCTTTGAAATTTTACAATTTAACTTTTTACCAAATTTATGATGATATTCTTCACTCATTATTAGAAAAAAAATGATATATTTTGAGGGTGGGAATAGTTATGAAAATCATATTAAAGACTTAAAACATTGTGCATAGAGAAGAAGTTAGGTATTGAAATGTTGTTATTACAGAATAATAACATTGGGGTGTAAGTTATGTTTTTAATAAAAGGACCACATGAACATTGATTAATAATTTATTATATTCATACCCTTTAGCATGTACCCACTATAAATTATACTTGGAATTATGTTTTAAATGGGAATAATGTTTCTTAAATCTCATCATTGATTACAAAAATTTAGTAATTGATTATTTTATGATAAAATTAGTATTTACTAAGCCATAAATTGCATCCTATATAATGAATTAATACGTAAATTAGGTTTAAGGGGATCAATTTGGCCTATATGACATCATTGATTATACTAATTGACTAATTAACATCATGAAATAAAAGTTAATTTATCAAAGAAATCACTTTCAACTAAAATAGTTAAGCTAATGAGGCTAAAATTCGTCTAATTATATTTGAAATTGAGCTGACTAATTTTTTTGGTTCATATAGTGATGAAATTGGTGTCGATTAATCCCCATTCACATATAATATTATTAGAATTACATTTTAAATGGGGTGAATTAATCTCAAATCACATTACTAATTTCACTAACTGACTAATTGACTTCGTTTGTGATAAAATAGGGATAATTAAGGTATACTAAAATCCTATAGTCATAATTAGGTTTAAGAGGCTCAAATTAGCCCCAATTGCCTCCATGATTATGTCAATTGACTATATTTTTCATTAGCTAAGGACATTTATGTTGATTGACACCCAAATCACATCATATATAGTAAAAATTAGGTTTATGAGGCCCAATTCAAGACAAATTGTGTCACTAATTATACCAATAGGACAATTGGCTCAATATATGATGTAATTAGAGATAATGTACCTAAAAATCACATCCTATTGTCATCATTAGATTCTAGGTGCTAAAATTGGAATAAATTACATTTTGTGATTGAAACAATCAATTATTTGGTTCATTTTATGATGAAATTGAGGTCAATTGATCCCAAAATCATATCTTATATAATATGAATTATATTTGAAAAGGGGATTAATATGGAAAAAATAGCATAACTAATTAGACCAATTTGATAATTGTTTCAATATCTAATAAAATTATGGATATTTGAGCCCAAAATCACATATTATACTTGTAGTTAGGTTGATGGGGGTCAAATTGACCCTAATTTCCTCTATGATTGAGTAATTTGACTATTTGGTTGATATTGTGATGACATTGGGTCATATGATCCCCAAATCACATCATATACTATTGAAATTATGTTCACGTGGAGCAATGTTTCCCAAATCACATCCTTGATTGCACCAATTGATTAATTTCTTGAATGTGTGATTAAATAAGAGATAATTTAGACTCAAATCACATTCAATACACAAAATCATGTAAAATAAGATTATATTGACCTTAATTACTTCCATTATTGTCCTAATAAACTAATTGGTTCTTTGTGTGATGAATTTGGAATTGATTGAGGCATAAATCATATATTTTATAGTCAAAATTGGATTCATGGGGATTAGTTTGGCCCAAATTGAATCATGGATTGCATGAATTAACTAGATGGGTCACTTCATGATGGAATCATGGATATTTTATCCATAAATCACATCATGTTATTATAGTCAGGTTTAATGGGATCAAATTTACCCCATTTTCATTTTTTATGGAATAAAATGATTCTTTGATTCATTATCTAATGAAATTGGGGTCGATTCAACTCTAAATCACATCCTATATAATTTGAATTATTGTCTTAGGTTTTTTAGATCTGATAAATTCTTTAAAATTATCAATCCTTCAAATTTTCATTTCATATTTTATGCATGCTAAAAATTATATTTCCACTTCTCTTATAATAAAATTTAGATTAAGAGATATTTCAATTGAGCATACTCAGATTCTTTTTAATATAATACATACCATAGATAAGAACAAGGGTATCATAATCTTTGAATGTTAATCACTAACATGAGAATGTAGAGGTCCATAACACTAATTAAGATAATGATAAATATGACCAAGATAACACTAGCCCTAACGATGAGTAAAAATATATACTCCCACCTATTAGTGGTGAGTACAATGAGTTTATCAAATTTGAAGCTATCAATAATTTTATATAAATACTTCATGAACAACCCCTCAATCACCATACCATTTTGAAAACCCTTTTGGATATCGATAGTGCAAACATGGGAAGATCATTTGAGACCTCTAATCCTATGGAATCCATTAACACAAATGAAGTAGCACCATTCACTATGGGGAAAAACCAAGGTATTTAATTGATTAATATGCTAATTCCTACCCAGTATTAGGAACATCTCCTTTAATTATTACACATTTTAACAATTTTATTTAGCGTACCAATATAAATGTGTGGGAATACTGAAAATAATGTTATTAATTTCAAAAATTAGTCATTATTTGGCCTAGGATGTGGATGTTGTAAGTGGACAAGAATGCATTATACTCTTATCTACCTAGAGAAAATTTGTCCAAAAGGACTAAGGATATGTGTGTTGTATTGAGGATACTCTGAAATTGTTTTTATATAACTTGAGCATTTGATAATACAATTTTTATAAAATAATGACAACATAAAAAAGGTTGATCATACATAGATATAAATGGCTTAGAATAATGGTGAATAAGATTCATTATTTGTGTGAGATCTATATGGTTCATGGTGTGTCAAAAATTAGCATTTTCAAGTACTTGTAACCTTATTTATGTGTCTATAGTACTATGTATTTATTTTATATTATATCACATTTATTTGAAATGTATTTTAATGAAAAAATAAAGAATATTTTTATAAATTAAGAGGTGTTAAAATTTTGGGTATATTGGTAATATGTCTTATAAAATTTTCATCCATATTAACTATTTGAATCACTTACTGTGAAAGAAATACCACTAAATGATAATGGATCCTCATTGATCTTTGGGTAGAAGTATTCCGTACCTAGTCATAAGGACATCTTTTATTTGCATTTTCTATCATGATTATATCCTCTTGCATGTATCTCTCATTCTTGTACATAGAGTTTGTATATATAATTGTAGGTGACACTAAGTCATAATAGTATACCGTATTCCCACTCTCCCACCCAAGCCTAAAAATTCATTGTTTTTGAAACAAGTTTCTTAACTATATATTACATTGCAAATTAAATATGGCCCATACACATATACAATGAAGAAAATTTAAAAATTATAAATATGACAGGTGCAAATTCAAATAAGTTATAAGTATTTATAATAGACATTATAATATTAAGATGTAAAATGTCTTGAGTGTGACACTATATTAAATCAAACTATAGTTTGTGACTATCTAAAAGACTGGTTAGATTTGTAAACTTAAATTATGAAATTTTTACAAACACGTGAATTTTTTTTTTATGTTTTAAATCTTGTAACATTCATACAATTTTGATAATCCCAATCCAATAATTCTTAAATAATTCATTTATAGACATATAAATTGTATTATAATCTACTTTATACTATTCTTAAATTTTATATTTCTTAATCCATTAAACATTGACTTAGTAATTGGAGAAGCTAATTTTTAGTTTCTATACCTTATGTTGAAGTATTTTTTCAAAATATACTATTTTATCTTTAATGTCATAATTTGTTTTATTAAAAAAGTATTTAATAATTAAATATAAAATAACTTGTGAATTACACATTCCCATGATTAGGATTTGAATAATTAATTTTAATATTGGTGTGTTCATCTTAAGATCTGGGGCGGCCAAAATAAGGATATAAATGCAAACAATGACTTGATAACTATGAAATCGAGACAATTGGGTGATCAAAATATTTAGGTATAAAGCAGGGCCATGCATTTACACATAGATAAATTTATGGTGATCAAGGTTTTGAGAAGTGATTACTATACCGATATAGCTTTTTCCACCATTAATTCATGGTAAACAAAAATAATAATTTGAGAATATAAAGTGTAATTAATAATTAATAGATATACTAAGTTCATTAAGGTCATATTTAGAATAAAATAGATTCCAAGTCAATGAGATATTAACATGTGTATCACTCTGAGTGCACACAATGAAAGTAAAATGAAAGGAGATTTGAAATTTAATGGGGGCATATTTTATAGTATTTATCACATGAAGGCAATCGATGTAACAATTCATGAATGAACTACTTGGATACATAAATAGAGGGAAAAAGGTTCAATAATTAAATACTGTACATGAACTATAAACATAAGTACAAATAAAATGAAATATTCATCATTAAGATAACAAAGTAAAACATCCAACACATTTGATTCAAAAACTTCATATATTATAGGGATTATTATGAAATCACCTTCTCATATCATCATTGAGATCTCACATGAGGATCAATTCTTGTTTGTATCTTATTATAAAACACATATGCTCCAATGTAAGTTTAAACCTCTCATTATGAAATTGATTACTCTTATTATCTATATTGCTCATAATTGTAATCCACGTCGTGTTTATGAGGTTATTTAAGATCTAAAATAATGTTTAATTACTAGCTTCATTAGCATTTGAAATTGATAATAGATCTTAAAAAATAGTCCATGTTTCTTCAATCCAACAACTCTCTTTGCCTTTGAAATATTGGCATGAAAATAAATTGTAGCTATAATTTTATTAACAAATTGATAACTTTGTGGAAAATTCTAATCCAATATATAAGTGTGTATAGTACGCTCACTAATTACATTGGTAAAAAAAATTAATTTAAAATAACAACTTCAACACATAGAAATAGAGTGCCCAGATGGCATCTCGAATATGTTGATCTCAAAAAGTTTAAATGTTTGTTGTAGTTTTGTTTTGAATTAAAGTTAGCTGAACTAGATCCCTTTATTTTAAGCATACAATTCTTTTGGTATTACTCTTTATTTATTGAATATAATTATAAACATTGGTATATCATCAAATTTGACATATTGAATTGAATCTGTTAAAATAGGGCCCATCTTTGTCAATGTATCATTAAACATTTTTGGAATTAGGTAGAACTTGATAAAACGTATAACATTTAAAGTGTCAAAAATAGTGTTTGATATTTTAGAAAATAAAGCTATTAGGAAAATGTGAGATTTTTTTTAGATATTTTGATCATCATCGAAAAAGGATCCATGTTCATCACATATTTTCTAATTGGTGAGAGACAGGATCTAATAAATAAACCTTTCTAAAAAAATATATTAGAAACTAAGACAAGTGGGATAGAGAATTTACTTGAAAAGATTAGCTTTATTGGAAAGAAGGTAAAGACACATAAACTCTTCTTCATAAACAAAAGTCAAGAGAAATCATTTTTATATTCAACTAATTGATTTTTTCATAATGAAAGTAAGAAGATATTATTTTATTGGTATTAATGCATTTTTTCATTGTAAATGTAAGAAGATATTATCTTATTGGTATTAATGTGTTTAGTTAAAAAAAATATTATTTTACTTTTTCACTATATATACATATTAATTTGTAAATATTTAATTAGAATATATTATTCTATTATTCAATTCATTAATTATTTAGGAGTTTGATATTTTTATGGAAGGAAGATTACCTCCTTAATTATTCAATTTTTATTATTTATATTTAATCTTGGAGAATCTATCTAGTATGTAAGGTTTCTAACAATATTTATATATGAACATGTTTAGTTATAGGGGAACTGTGAGCATAAAATGACCCATATTCAGATCTTGGAGGAATCTAAGGAGTTTTTTACATTAGAATATATTATTCTAATATTCAATTCATTAATTATTTAGGATTTCAATTTTTTTGGAAGGAAGATTACCTCCTTAATTATTTAATTTTTATTGTTTACATTTAATCTTGATGAATCTGTCTAGTATGTAAGGTTTCTAACAATATTTGTATATAAACATTTTTAGTTATAGGGGAGATATGAGCATAAAATGACCCATATTCAGATCTTTGAGGAATCTAGGGAGTTTTAATCATATATGTATATGATCAAGACATACAAGGGATATCCTTCTATGAGGAAGGTAAAGAGAAGGAGGATGTTTTAGAATTAGCATATGTCTTACATGATATTTTTTTCCATGACTATATGGAAATGTATGCATTTTTAGAATTTTATGCTATATGATATTGACTAGACATTTTATTATGTTTACATTTTGTATGCATTTATGGATTCTATATATATATATATATATATATATATATATATATATATATATATATATATATATATATATATAAATTGAAACATTTGATCTTATTTTAATTATTCAGTACATATTATAATTATTATAATTTCATTTATTTGATGAAACTCTATACTTAACTATATTCTTAAATTTTAATTCCTTTTTTTCATTAAAATTACCAACATCATTTTTTGACATAGAAATAAGAGATTTATTAGTCAAGTTCATATTATATATTTTATCTTGATTGAAGGCTTGTTTTTCAAATAATTTATTTTTAACATTTACATGGTTTATTACTCTATAAATATTTATTGGAGATAGACAACTGGTACTTAATTTTATTAAATATGGCACAATATTCATATCTTGCTTAATGTTTTTCACATTTATATGGTGTAATGAGATGTTTTTAAGGAATGCTAGCATGAATTGCCAATTGTACAATTTAAGTTGTATTATTAGGGAAAGTGACCTAAGATCTGTATTTATTGAAATGGACAAATTATCATCTCTATGTTGAAGTCATAGTTGGATATCTCTACCTTTAGTGTTTTAAGGATATAAATTGGCATCGACACCACATTAGATGTGGAAAAAAATTTGTAGGCCAAATTATTGGCATTGAAGCATGTATGTTCATGAGAGAATGTACTTGTTATAGCCTTAATAACATCCTTTGATATACAAAATAATTAAATTTTGTAAGTCTAATTTTAAAATAGTGTGAAAATAAAATCATAATTAGTTTATACAAATCTAAGGAACCTCCACATTCATTTATAAGACATATAATTTTACCTCGAATCACATAAACAAATATAAAAGATATGTAGTCATGGTGTCTTATATACTTATCAATGTTGAAATGTTATTTTTATGTAGCCAAGATACAATTTCTTATCCTTTAACTTAAATTTCCACATCTAGGACATCCCCTTACAAATCCACTAGTTAAAACATGTGGCTATAGTAAAATAAAATATTTTATCTAGACCATGACCTTAAAATCCATTGAGATACATGATTTTTTTTACCTAATATGATGCAAAAAGATTGACAATAAATGTCTTTAATGTTCAAGCTGTAGTTGGATATATCCATATTTGGTGCTTCATGGCTGAAATAAGGCATCCATTAAAAAAGTAGCAGACAAAAATGTAGCATGAAAAATGTAATGAGGATAAAATGTAGCTAGGAAATAATGTAGTGAGGATAAAACATCATAGTAGTAAAATGCATTAAATGATGTACTCATATATAAGATGACACAACTTCCAAATAAAGGTCTAAACTCACCAAATCACATATTCCTATGTTATTTTTCTTTTAAATTTAGTGCATTACTTTTCCACCATGAAATTTTAACTACTATCACAAAAATGAACTAGATAATAAATAAACAATGTGATAATCACTAAAATGTCTAAATTATGCTCTTCATGACATTACCAATACCACTACATTTTTATTTGATATGTTTTATCCTCACGACATTTTTGTCATACTACATTTTTATAGCTACATTTTTATCGCTACATTTTTGTCTGCTACGTTATCACATAAAGCCTCAAATATGGCATCACCGTCATGTTTGGTGTTTTTAATAACATCTACAACCACATTATTTACCTCCAATCATGCCCATTATAAAGACACATTTATCGTTACAACCTCAAGAATGTCCTTTCCTGTATGAAATATTTGAAGCATGTTTAAGGAAAACTTCATATGTGCATAATTTTTAAACTTTAAGTAATTCAAATGAAATAAAATAAACTTAAAATTGTGTAAAATTAAACTAATTTCAAATTAGATCATGAAAATCTATAATTAGATATGAATTTTTAGTAGACCATGTACTAATCAGTGCTAAAATATTATTTTTATGATTTCGAGATACAAGTTCTTGTATTCCAATTGACATTTCAACTTCCACAACCTCCAATTTAGAAATATCCATTCAATAAAATAAATATATGTAAATATGATATATTACTAGGGTCTCAACATTTTTAATCCACTTGTATATGCATTTTTGTATTTTATTTGGAACCTAGAAACACTAACAAGAAATTTTATCAATGTTCAAGCCATAGTTATAGATCTCCACCTCTAATGATTCACGGCTAAACATTGTCTTTAAAAAAAATGATGGGTTTGTGAATGGCATAAAAAACCAAATTATTGGTCTCATATCATACCCATTCAAGAGATGGAGTACCAATTCTAGCCTCAATAATTTTCTTTTCTATATGAAAAAAATAAAGTTTTTAAAAAGCACTTCAAACACCCATTAAATAAAAATAGTTAAGTCATTTAAATAAATGGAAATAACCTTTGAAGGTATCTCAAATCCATATAATTTCACCCAAATCACATAAATATAACATAATAATCATATTTATGGTAGACCATTTATTAACTACTGATATAATTTTAATTTTATGTAGTGAAGAGACTCATTATTGTCATGCATTTGAAATTTCTACTTCTAATACCTCCCTTTTGAAATAAATTCATTCTAAAACATTGGGATAAGAAAATAAAATTATTCCAAAGACTAATACCTTCAAATCCACCATGATATGCATTATTATAGATGTTATGGCACACAGGTACACTGAACAAATTTTGTTGATGTTTAAGTTGTAGTTAGATATCTCTACCTCTGGTATTTTATGGATCAAAAATGGCATCACCATCACATCATGGATTGTGAATAATGTTTAGGAACAATTCATTGGACTTTAATCACACTTGGTCAGGATATGGAGTACCTATTCCAGCATTAGGAATCACACTGCTTATATGAAAAAATTATAGCTTCTAAGGTGAACTTTAATGCCTTCAAGCTCTACTTCAAAATTGAACACCATATTTATTAAAATAATAATTCTTAAGAAAATTTAAATAGCCCTTTAATTTACAACACATTATATAAATAAATAAAAATATATTGATTATATTATGTATTCTTCTATGATTAAACTTTTTGGTTAATATGGATGGTCTACTAGCTTAATTGTGATGTGGTAAAATCTCCGACTATGATCCTAGGATAGGAGGGTTAAGGGCCCACATTAGATGACTATACAAAATTTGATCGATGGATAATAAAAAAATTAGATCAAAACATCAACTCTAGAATTATTTTGAATAATGCTCCTATTATTATTACCCCTATAAGGGATCAAATATTTGATAGTAAGATTAAATTTAGTTAACTAGAACTATATCATCATCTCATTAATATCCATATTCATAGTGACCCATATTACTATCATATATTTTAATACAATTAATATTATTAATTAATTATTATTTTTATTATAAATGGGAATTTTTATGGGGTCAGGAGATTACTTATTAAGATTTCACAACTTATGATGGAGTCCATGATCTTTAAGGTTTTGATAGCAGATTACATACTTTTGTAATGTGAATCAAGATATATGATTTTATAAGTTGAATCACTCACTCAAGTATAATATTAGAAGTTGAATATCTTGAAATTGGAGCCAAGGTCTATTAATCCTTATTTTTTCAAACAAACCTATATATTCCTTAATAGGACATTCATTTTTACATAGAGGTATAACATAGAATTTAATTTATGGTTGATTCATTTTTTAAAATGTACTTCAAATGAATATATCATTCATCCCACTTAATGTACATTTCATGAACATAAAGATTATAGTCAAATAGGATAGATTTAGGCCTATTGTGATATGTTGATCATGAACCATTTAACTCATTTGATACCATTTTATATTTCTCAAGCATTCTAAATGAATTTAATACAACAATATGATTCTCATTTTTTAGGAAAGGAAACACAAAGTCATAAATTGTTCTCTTTTAATTATCCATAAATTTACCATGTAATATAAAAGAAACAAACATAGCTTCAATGGAATAATAAGATTTTAATCATCCTATATGCAACATAAAATTATTATGGTATAATAACTTAAACAAAAGCAGTGAAATTATAATCCTAGTTTGAAATTTTATTTAAACTAGTAAAAAAGAGAGAAGAATTTGAACATATTCATCGTATTTCAATAATTTTATTTACTCATTCAACATGGATCAATATGATCATAGCAGGATACCAACTGTGAGATGATTTGATGCAATGATCAACTCATCCACATTCACATTAATTGCACAAATTCCATAAGGTGAAATTGAGTAATCCAGCTTAGTGATCTATCATATGTTATACACATTCCCCACTAAAGTAACATTTTCTAGTTAATAACTATTACATCATAAAACTATTGGCTAAAAATTTCCCTTGGGTTGAATAATATATATAACCAATATTTTCTTTACCAAAAACTATGACCCATTTATAGGGCTTCCATTTTTGTATAATTATTTCTTTAATTATTTATCTTTTTTTTTGTAGGTTGTTGAATATACTTGAATTATTCACATTAAATATGAGATGGTGTCCCTTATGTTATACTTTACTTATATATTTCTTGTGGTCACTTATTTATTTTGTCATTTATTTCCTAAAAATTTTAAGGACTTATTATCATAGTCCAAATTTAATGTCTTACTATTTTTAAACCTTTGGATTTCTTGCCACGGTTTCTTCTTGTACCCTATTATTCATAGAATACTTACTTTTTCAATACGCACAAGGAACCATGATTTCCTCTTGATTTGGATTGTGTTACTAGATGGATAATATCTTACATGGATACTAATTGATTAATGGATTCTTATTTTTGTACAATATTTTATTAGGAGTCTATCACATCCCTTTATTGGTTTTTTATTGTTTTTGTAGTATCTTATAATTCAGACAACATTTCTCATAAAATGTGAATTTTAACTTTTATATTTATCACCTTTACATTCATTGAGAATGCTGTTATTTTATAAATATTCATGTGGCCCCTTTATTGAGTTTTCACATTAATACTTTGGTGATGATAGAGCCTTTGGATTTATTAAATTTATTTCTCATTTCAATTATATCATTAATTATTATCCAATTTTAATACAAAGTATCAATTATTAATCCTCATCATAAGATGCCAAGTTCTCATGGGATCTATATGAAATATAAATAAATTGTATAAGAGTGACTACCATCACTGATACCATTATTTGTATCCATGGATAGTTTAGATATACTTTTCTAGATCTCCTAATTACACCATGTCATCATAGATCACAACTTGATGTAATCATATAAAACCCTTGTCGGTGTATGCCATCATTATTATATAGTATTATGACCCATCTAAAAACACTTTTTTCTTACATATGCATCAAAGTCATCATAGTAAATATATCGTATGAAGAGAAAGGAATAAATGTGTGTTAAACAATGCTTATTCATAATAGCAATATTAAATATCCTTTCTTCTATATTATAATATAATATAAGCAAATTATATAAGATATATAACATGATACCAATCATAATTAATTAGTTTATTTATGGGTCTGATTCTAATTAGTATTTAACCATGTGACTAAGCCAAGGTGAGGCTAGGTGATGCTTTACATACTTAATACCTTCAATAAAATTCAATTTTCATATTTAAATACTAATTATGTTTGAAACAATAAAATATAAACCATAGTTAACCCATTTTTACTGTATATTTAGAAGATAGTAATAAAGATCGATGGCTATACCAATTGATGTATCAAACACAAGATCGGTAATATCATTAACAAGCACCATGGAATATTAAAAAAATAATAATATTAGAAAATATGTCTGGAAACATGGACCATTTAAATCATCAAAATATTTGATATGAAATATAAAATATTTAATCATCACTAACCCAATATATGATATAAAATATTTAATCGACAACATAATTATAAACAAAACATGTAGATTATCATAGTACTTAAATGAAAACATTAAATCATGTATATCATTAACATACCAATATGGAAATATCTATCAATAATGAAATTCATGAACATGATATTTTTACAAATGGCATAGAATTAAATATCCCTTCCTTTGTGATCTAATATAACATAATCAGAATATATAAGAGATATAACACAATAAAAATCATAATTAGATAATTTATTTATGATTTCAATTCTAATTAGTACATATCCATGTGCTTAAGCTAAGGTGATGCTAGGTGGGGAATTACATACTTCACATCTTCAATAAGATTTAAATTTTTCATTATTATAATAATTATGTTCACAACAATAAAATAAAAACCATAGTCAACCAAATTTTAGTGCATATCCATAAGATAGTAATAGAGAATGCTAGGTATACCAAGTGATGTATTAAAAATAATATCAGTAATATCATCAATAACCACCATGGAATATTAAAAAATGTATGATATCTAAAAAAATGACTAGAAATATGATACATTTAAATCATCAACATATCTGATAGGAAATATAAAATATGTAATCATCACTAACCCAAATGAAGATATAGATTACATAATCGACAACATAGCTATGAATAAAACATGTATATCATCATCATACCCAAATGAAAACATTAAAGCATATATATCATTAACATACTTAGCTACAAATATCAATCAATAATGAAATTAATGAACAATGATATTTTTGCAAATGACATGAAGCCATAATAAAACATTCAAATGCTAGAAGAATGTCACAATAAGACACAGTCCCCAAAACCACAATTTCTTGGTATCCAAGTACAGATAATGGCATGTAATCATGTGCTAAGTATAATATTGCATATAGTGGATAAATGTGACCCCACAAGAGATAACATACCTTAAAAACACTACTCTAGGAATTAACCACCTCTCCTCTACCTTGGAAAAGGATTACATGCTATGTAGTTTTATAATGCCAGTGAACCCAATAAAAAAAATGGATGATTAGATTTATTATTATTGTTTTTCAACCCACCCAAATAAATCACATAACATAAATATAAAAATAGAATAATAAATAATACATTCTAGGCACTACCGTAAGATGAAAACATCCAAAAAGGGAAATTGATACAACCTAGACTTAGTTTATAATTTTCATAACCATATCATATAATACAACATCCATCACACATATGGAAAATTTAATAACTAAATCAACAAAAGGAAATTATATATATTTTTAATAAGTAAACATAATTAAGAAAACTTCCACATGGGTTAGTTTCAATAAATAATTATGAAAGTGTCATATAGTATTTCTATAATGATTGGATCAACAAATCACTTTTAATAGTTATTCATTTACACATAATTTGGTATATGTGACTTCATAACAAGTTAAATTATAAATCACAAAGAGAAATAGTACATAGAACATACTCACATAAAATCATCACGTAATCAATTGATGGCATAATGGCTTATGAAAAATCAAATACAAAATCAAAGTAGTTATTGCACACTCAGGATCAACATATTCTTATACAAAAAGAGTATTTTTCACCTAGAATGGAATAGCAGAGGCATATGAAAAAACAAAATACACATAATATTACCATCATAAGATCATCCACACAATAACATAAATTATGGAAGAGACCATGTCAATTCATAATACGATAATGATTACACATTCATAGGTGCAACATAAAACTTTTATACAATAAACCTCAACATCATGTGAAATAAAATAACACAAAATATTTACACCAAGCAATATATAATTGTATTCACATAAAGTTGTAATATTTTATCATTATTCTATCTTAATAGGTATTATGATCAAGCATATAAGTACTCATGCCCAAATAGTCTTAACTAAAGAATATAAAAACACTCTTGTTCATCATTATTAATGAATTTTATTATATTTTGTATTAAAATAATTATTAACTTAATTGCTTCTATAACAACGTAGATGATCCCTTAGTCATCACTAAAACCATGGTAAAATAAATTAATGTTTCTAATTCACACTCCTATTATAAATCATGCATTATTTAATTAGTATCCATAGCAAAGGGTAAATTGTATGTGAATTTAACCACATAAAGTGTGAAAATTACTAGTGACAGTGTTATAAACAATGTTGTAATTTAATTATAGTATATCTAAAAAATATTAGCTATGTAACTATGGCTTCTATCTAATGTCTCATTACATCAGTTAAATGGTCAAGGGAATGTTTTAAGACTAGTAAGGCTCTTCATATTGTCACAACAATAACAGTCATTTCCATTTTAAAAATAGGGTTCTCACATGATCATAACTTTCACCAACATGTGATTTTTTTTAAAATGTCAAATGATATTAAATTTTTTGAGTTAATCAATGGCATAGTAGGGTGATAAAATCAACATGTGCAATCATATTTTCCATAAAGAAAATCTCATTATGCCAAGAATATAAATTTACCCAAGATACCAAAGATTAATATTTTCCAGATCACCATCATGTGTAATATATCACACATGGATTGTGACTAAGGAGAGAGTTCACACTTCCTCATAAGAACATAGATTCCAAAAATACAACTGAATATAATGGTGCTACATAATTCTTAGTTAAAATTTATATTATTTTAATATGAAATTATCCACACATAAATGTCCTCAGATATTGTGATTATATATAGATTACCGTAAATAAAGCCATGCCTTGTAATGCAATTGCCTCTTCTAACAAGGTGAATATTTCATAATAAAATCACCTAATTTTGAATCCTTAGATTCAAGTAGTGGAAAGGTAATTAAATTAAACCACATATTAACCATTTTATCAAACTTATTTTCACCATTCCACATGCATCAACTTAAATATACCACCATGTGTTGGGTTGGGTACGTTGTATCACATAAAGTGCCTTAACAAGTACATAGTCAAGGAAAAAATTTCCCACATTCATCATATTAATTATGTCCATATAAAATCTATACATAAGTAGTTTATTTTTAAGGTGAATATTTTCATACCTTTACTATTAAATATGTCTATTTCCATTTTAGTGGAGATATACCGATAATTTCCATCTTGCCATCAACAAATGAGGGCAAGTGACATATTTCTAAGGCTACCAACACAATAATATATTACTTCCTCTTTCCATTTGGGAACACATACGCTTGGATATAGATAAAAATAAATCCCATATAATCCCCTCATACATTTTTCCCATTTCAAAAATCATATAACTCTTGCTAACACCAAATTTCACTCTTAATAAGATCATCACGTAGATGTAAAATACATAATTTATACTCTTAAAGTTAATAGTTACTTTTATTATCTATAAATTTTATTTATAAAGTATTCCCAAAGGTTAAAATAGTATGACCCTCCTTTGACAACAATTTATATCACTCCCATGTACTACTCCAAAAATGATAACATTTGTTTTATTTTAATTAACATAATCATGATTATGTAAAGTGAGTAAGCCCATTAATATAAATAACATTCACTAAAGCTAAACCAATTCATAATGTTTATATTTCGTCTTCATCCATAATTATTTATTTCTTATTAATATGGATGGTATACTAGGTTAGTCTAATTTCATCAAATATCAAGCTACAATCTTGGGACTAGTTAGTTATGGTCCTACATAAGATGAATCTCCCATAGTCATGCTAAGGTTAATATAAATTTGGATAAAAAAACTAAAAATAACTTTATTCTCATCAATTCTCCAAAAATTTCTCAGTCCTCGATGGGTTCGCACATATGATATTTAAATAAAATATAGTTACCATGAACTATATCATCATCAGATAAATTTATCCATAGTCACACGCCCATATATTAATATATTATAGTAAAATTTATTTAATATCCATCCTTAAGTATTATTCCTATTATAAATTTTCATAACTATGGAGTTGCAGGATCATATTTATAAAGATTTCACAACATACAATTGATTCCATGATGTTTAAGATTTTGATAAGATATTTGAGGCTTTTTCAACATGATCCTATGCCTTTGATTTAATAGGTTGAATCCTTCACTCAAGATTAATATCATAGGATTAATGAACTTTAATTTAACTGATGGATTAAAAATACTTATTTTTTAAATAAACCTATTTATTCCTTAATAGTAAATTCATATTTATGGGGAGGTATAACATAGAAGATCATTCCTATTTCACTAAAGTTTTCCCATCTAACTCAGATGAACATATCATCCATACAAAAAATAAACATTCTTTATACTTAGATAATAAATTCAAATGGTTTTTATTAAGGCCTATAAAAATATCTCGATCAAAATCTATTTAACTCGTTTTCTATCATCTCAGATTCCTCAAACATTATAAATAAGCTTAATACAACATGTTAAACTACAATGCAAAGTTATTTTTTAATGAACGGAAAAAAATGGCCTAAATCATGTTGATTTTATTGTCCCTAGATTTACAATGTGATATATAAGATACAAACGTAGTTTGACAATAATATTGGATTTAAATCAGCATATATGCAACATTTAATTGCTATAAAATAATAAATTCAATGGAAAAATTACAATTTGAATCTTAGTTTGAATTTTTCTATAAACTAGTAATCTATAGAGAAGAGTTAGAATGTATCCCATGTACTTCTATTATTTTATTTTATCATTCAATAGGACTCAACATGATCACACTAATATACCTACTATGAAATTATTTGGTACCATGTTGAACCCAACCCCACTCATGATAATTACATAAATTCCATAATGTAAAACTAAAAAAAACATCTTGTTGCTTTATCCTTTACTACCATATGCATTATCCACTGAAATAACTTAGTCTAGTTAAGAATCAATGCATTGTATTAAAGTTGGTTGAACCTTTTCATCAGTTGAAAAGTATATTGTATTGATATTTCCTTCCCTAAGAATGATGTCCTATTTATAGGGCTGCCATTTATATGTCTAATTATATCTTTCATTTGAAGTATTTTTTATCATTAATTTTTTGAATCTGCTTGAGCTAATCACATTAATTATAATATAGAATTCATTATATATTTTTAAAATTCAATATTATTCATAGGTAATTTATTTTCTCATCTATTTCTTAAATCTAGAAGGACTCTATTATCATTATCTAGATTTAATTTCTTACTTTTTTATGGATCTAATTTTCTGATGTAGTCTCTTCTTCTCCCCTTTAGTTCACAGGCTAC
>JARHVA010000437.1:4715000-4872500 GCA_037957365.1 Torreya grandis | reverse complement strand
TGTCCTTGATATATTTTTTCCTTGCTACATTTCATCCTTGCTATGTTTTTCATGCAACTTTTTTAATAGCTTCATTTTTGTCTACTACTTTTTTGGCTCTATGTGATAATGTAGTGGAAAAAAATGTAATGGTAAAAAACATAGTGGTAAAAACATAGTATGACAAAAATATAGTATGACAAAAACATCACGAGGATAAAACATAGTGAGAAAAAATGTAGCAATATTCATAATTTTGAAAAAATGTCATGAAGAGCATAATTGGGAAATTATAGTGATTATCACATTATTTATTTATTGTCTAGTTCATTTTGGTGATATTAGTTAACATTTGATGGTGGAAAAGTAATACACCAAATTTATAAGCAAAATAGTAAAGGAAAATGTGATTTCATGAGTCTGAACCTTTAGTTTAAAGTTATGTCATCTTCATGACATTACCAATATCACTACATTTTTTCTTCCCTACATTTTATGCTCATGATGTTTTTTCATACTACATTTTTATCCTATTATGCTTTTACCATTATGTTATTTACCGCTATGTTTTTATCCACTACTTTTTCATATAATGCATCTATCACCTTGATGGAAGGTAGGGATTCTTTTAGTGGATGATAGGAATTATATGGATTTAAAAATATCTAAGTATTCTCAAATTATTATTCTATTTACCATGAATTAATGGTGTTAAATGTTATACATGTATAGCAATCACTTCTCAAAACTAGGATCATCATAGATTTAGCTATGTGTAAATTCATGTCCCCACTTTATAACTAAATATTGTGCTCACCCAATTCTCTCAATCTAATAGTTATGAGGTCATGTTTTGTATTCAAATCCTTGTTGTGGCCTCCACATATCTTAAAATAATTGCAATAGTATTGAAACTAATTCTTCAAATCTAAATTATGGGACTGAGCATTTAAGTCAAGAAATCTTAATAGGGAGACTAATTTTAGTAAAAAAATTCATTTGTAACTTTATCTTAATGTAATTTACTATTCATATAATAACGTGTAATTCAAAAATTAATTATTCAACATTTCAAAGTAAAAATATGAATAGGCATTTTAATAAATTTTTATCAAGTAATATTCTCATATATATGTAATGCAATAAATTCATAATTTTATATTTTAAATAATTTTTATACTAAAAAGATAATATATTTTAATTTTTTAATTTATATTGAACTTTATTTATTTATTTTTATGAAATTTTAAAGATCTTATAAACCATATTCTATGTCATTAATTATATAATAGTATATTTTACAAAAAGACTTCAACATAATGTATTGAAACTGAAAACTAACTTGTCTAGTAAGTATATGTTTCATGTGTTAAGAAATAAAAAATATATATAATATAAAGTAGATTATAATACAATTCATATGTCAATGAATGAATTACTTGATCATTATTGGATTGGAATTACCATAATTGTACAATGGTTACAAGGTTTAAATTTTGAAGCAATCTTTCACATGGTTATAAAAATTTCATATTAAAATTCATAATTTAAGTATAAAAATCCAACCAAGCTTTTAGATAGTCAAAAACTGTAGTATAAGTTAATATAATATCACACATTCATTTTACATCCTAGTATTATAATGTCTATTATAAATATTTATAGTTTTTTGGAATTTAAACTTGTCAAATTTAAATTTTGTAAATTTTATTCATTGTAAATGTCTACAATCCATATTTAATTATCCATGTGATACATTTTAAAAAGTTTCCACAAACCATGAATTTATAGACTTGGGTGGGAGAGTGGAAATATGGTTAACTATAATGACTTAGTGCCACTAATATTTCTATATGGAAACTCTATGTACGAGAATGAGATATACATGTAAAAGAATACAATCATGTTAGAAAATGGAAATAAAATATGTCCTTACTGACTAGGTAAGGAATACATCTACCCAAGGGTTAATGAGGATCCATTGTCATTTAATGGTACTTATTTCATATGAAGTTATTTAAATAGTTCATATGGCTACAACTTTTATAAGATATATTACAAATATATAAAAAAAAAATCACACCTCTAAATTTAGAAAAATATTCTCTTTCTTTTTCCCATTAAAATAAATTTTAAATAAGTGTGATATAATATAAAATAAATACTGAAGGATCAATTGACTACTTCAATAATTTATTCATGAACAAAGTAGGTGTATAAATACGTTACAAAAATTAGTTATTACAACCGTAATATTCCAACCTATACATAACTATATAACTACTAATTAATAGCTATGCTAAACATAAAAATGTAATAAATACATACTATGCTAACATTCCCCCATTTATTACATTGTTTTTAAAAATGTACCCCTGCAACAAATCAAATTTCACCTTAACAAGTGACTTGGTCAGTATATATATTATTTGTGAACCTATTGGGCAGTACTGGAGCTAAATGTGGTGGTTCAAGACTTGATATAAAATTTAATGGCACTGGACCTCAATGTGTTTAGTTATTTTAAGAAATACTAGATTCTTAACAAGCTTTAATACACCCTGATTATCGCATAAAAAGATTGATGGTTGATCATCAAGAATGTCTATGTTAGATAAAATATGACATAACCAAATTACTTTGCACACAAATACTTGTGTGGTATGACATTCTACCTTTATGGATGAGAGAGAAACTAAAATTTTCTTTTTACTAATCCATGAAATCAGTACAAATCTGAGATGAAAAAAATTCTTGAAGTTGATTCCCTGTCATCAAAAGATCTAACAGAGTCTAAGTCATGTAACCTTGCAATAAGAAATGCGATTTTTTGTATTCCAAACCATAATCTACTACACATGGGACATATCTCAAAACATGCTTTGCTTCAACCCAATGACACTTCTTTGGCCTTAGCATGAATCTTGAAAGATAGTTGATAGTAAATCATATGTCTGGTATGGTATATGTCAATTAAATGAGATTCCCAATAAGCTGCCTATAATGAGTTTTATCTACTTGAGGTCAATCCTAAAATTGGGATAGTTGCAAGCCTTTCTCTATCACATTTGACATTGGTTTACAATTTGTCATCCCATATTTCTCAAGTAGTATGTTGGCATATTTCATATGTGAGACAAAAATATGATTCTTCTTTTGCCATATCTCCAAGCCAAGGTAATAATGAAGTAGCCCCAAGTCTATCATGTCTAAGGATTTCTTAACATTGTTCTTTACTTATTCAATGAGATTATCTAAACTTCTTATAATCATATGATTAGCTACATATAAAACAAGAATGGCAATCTTTGTGCCTACCTTCTTGATATACAATCTTGAATATGATGGGTTATGAATCAATCCATGTTGTAATACATGATCATCTATCTTAATGGATGATACCCTTAGTGTTTTCTTAAGTCCATAAAGTCACTTAATTATATGACATACCTTTTGTGGTAATTTTTCATAAAATGAAGCCTTATAGCTATGTCATGTACACTTCTTATTTGAGATCACCATTCAAGAATACACTTTTAACGTCCATCTACTAAAGATCCCATTCCTTTTATGTTTCAAGTGCATAGAAAACTTTGATGCTCTTGATCTTAGTATTGAGTGAAAAGGTCTTGTCATCATCAATTCTTTCTTACTATTCATATCCATTTATAGCAAGTCATGCTTTGTATTTTTCAATGAATCCATCTACCTTGTATTTTGTCTTGAAAATCCACTTAGAACCAATGGATTTATTTTCTATAGGCATATTGATAAGTTCCCACATTTTGTTTTTTATGAGGGCATCATATTCAACATCTATGGCCTTATTCCATTGACATTGACATAAATCCTCTTGAACTATCTCATGTTCAGTGCTATCAGCTATTGAACTCATTAATATGAGATTAACATCATTTCTCACCTATCTTGTAGTCCAAACTCCTATTGAAATATCTGGATTAGAGTTTAAATGTGAATCTCTGATGTTACCTTCTACCCATTTTGTATGTCGATGCTATGGCTAATTTGATGAAGAATTATCTTCTATATTTATAAGATGAATGAATAATTATCCTTGTATCTCACCTTGTTTTTGACAAAATTCTTCCTATTCATCATCTAACTATGGGAATAGTCTATACAAGGTGGTATGTTCTGACTCCTTTGATGACAATGAGTTGAATGATGGCTAATCACAAACTACATTGAGACTTTCATAATTATTTTATGTCTTAGGATCTATGAGATGATATGCTTTTGAGGTAGTACTATACCCTAATAGAAGCCAGTAGAGCATCTTCATTTGGATCTTCTTCTATTTTTAGCTGGGACATACATATATGATGTACAACCAAATACTCTTGGATGGGAGATCGAATGTTTATGATCACTCCATACCATTTTTAATTTCTTATCATGCAAGATCTTTTTAAGTGCCTTGTTGAGAAGATATATAACTATATGAACTACTTATGCCTATAATGGAACCTCTAAATTTTTAGTGTAAATCATACAACAATCCATCTCCCATGACTCAAGGATTGCATCTCTATATAATTCCATTCTACTGGGGCATATAGGGAGGAATTAGGTGTTGTTTGATGTCATTTTTCTTCAAGAAGACCAAGTATTCCTTTTACTTCAATTCCCTCTTGATCTGAGTGGTGAGATGAATAAAAATCCCTGATTGGGTGACAACAAGATGATATAAGACCTTAAAATGAGTAAATTTTTCACTCTTCTTCTTGATAAATAAGACACATGTCTTGCAATAGAAATCATCAAAAAATAAAATAGAAGTACTTGAATCCTTGGAAATAAGTATGTAGGGGTCTACATAAATTAGAATGTACCATATCGATCTGATCCTTTACATGTGCAAAACTCAGCTTGAATAGAACCCTATGTTATATGTTGTCAATGCATCTAGGGCATACATGAAAAGAATGGGTTAAATGAGGAAGTTCACGTACCATGGCCTTAAATCTAAGATGGTATAAATAGATAGTATAAAGGTGACCATATCAATAATACCATAATGTAGTATATTTTGTTGTAGAGGCAATGAGAGCAACATCATCAGATAAAACTACATCTAGGGTAAATAATCCATCTTTCAAAAAGAAAATAGCAATGACCTTACCTTCCCATGAGATGAGATTGGATTTTGTGCCATTATTTATCATGAACTCTACCTTAACCTTATGATTCAAGAGATGACTTATAGACAAGAGATTTGTTATCAAGTCAGGGATATATAGTACCTTTATGAGAGTATAGGTTCTTATCCTGATAGGAATGGGGATAGCTCCAATTCCTTATAAAGCATACTCTTTATTATCTTCAATCCAAAATTAATCTCCTTTGGGTTGATTCATTATTAAATTAAAGATATCTTTGCATCTTGACATATGATTTTTGGTGCCAGATTCGATCAACCAAACATTGCTCATTTATTATGAGGTTTGAGATACAAGAACTATGTTCTTATATGCACTAAAGAAATTTGATTTTACTAGTACCTCCTCTTCAGATTCATAATCTTGTTGATGTTAGGATGATACATGTCCACACTACTTTTTTTATCAAGGACAAATTTTATATTTATTTAAATCATCTCCACTAGATGTGACCTCTTGATTGGATGATCCTTATGTCAAGGCATTATACCAATAGTGATAAGTGTCATGCATTTGGTGCATAAAACATGACACTATCATTTTGCCTTCTCAAATTTATGTTTATGTTATGATTAATTTGGTTCTCCTTTCAATAAATTTGAACCACATTGTTTTGAAATCAAAGCTTTATCCTCAAACTCATCTTACATAGACTAGATGGCTTCTTGTTGTTGAAGTAAATTCACTAGTTATTTGAAAGAATTTACTTGAGTTGTAATTTCAAGTGTCATGATAAATGTGTGAAATTTTAAGGGGAGAACTCTCAATGTGATCATAACCAATAGCTTATCCTCGATCATTTCTCCAAGCAAAATTATTTCTGCTCAAAGATCTTCTAACCATTATAAGAACTTCTCAAATTTCTCACTATATATCATAATAAAAGTATGAAGCTTAGACTCAAAATGTAATATCTTATTTTGATTATTTACCTTATAAATAGTGGATAAAGTTTCCAAATCCTCTTTTGATGTTGATTCTTTGATTCTTTACCTTTTAAATAGTGGATAAAGTTAAACCTCATCAGTGACACTGAGTGTGATCAACATCAAGGATTTTGCATTTGACTTTTCATATTTTATTTGATCATCAACTCTAGTATCATGGGTCATCGTACTGGTGATGACTCCCAATAATTATTCAAATTAAAGATTCATTTTCATCTTTGTCTTTCATATAGCAAACATTTTCCCTTTTAGAAATTGGGCATCAGATAATAGTAATTTTGGTGTAGACATTTTATTTAATTAATTAAGTTTTACAAGATTTCACAATAAAAATAGTATTTTATTTCTTTGAAATAATTGTATGTAGAAAAAAGTGTACCTTTTTCATGGATAAAAAGTGGTACACAAGTGGGATCAATATGCTTGTGTAGTCAAACATAGATGCTTGTGTGGGTGTTCCTCTTTACATTCATCATCTACATCATAGACTTGGTCTATATTTGTATAAATTTTATGTGATTACAACTTCACATCAAATAAGAACTATTCTAGTAGGCCTTGGTGAACTAATTTGTTGAGTTAAAAATTACTAATGTTTTAGAGTGCAACTTGTAAAGCATAACAAAATATCGTAAAAATGGTAAAACTCACTCAAACACTCTAAATGCTATCTTTATCTATGGAAAATCAATTTTAATTCCTTTTTAGTGTTAATCAATTGACAAGATTAAAAAAAAAATACCATCTTTAATTGCAATACATTATGAGGATCCAAGTCACCTTCTTGGGAAAAATAACCATTCAAAGTAGCTCTGAATTGTGGCATTGCAATAGTTAAATGTTTTTTTTACCTTCCATCACCACCTTCCTACATAGATCACATCTACATTACTATTAATCTTGTAGAATAGGTGTTGTTTACATCTAGAATGGCTTCCTAGAATGTAAATCCTTATCTATGGCATTGGTCATCATCTCCTTATATAGAATTTGCATGTTTACCAAAAGACATAATTATACATCTCTATTGTGCATGCTTGTAGCATTATTCCTTTGCCAATACCTCTTCTTAGGATTGGGCTTGATTATATGCCAAATGCATTGAGCCACCTATAGTAGATAAAGAAGCAATTTCAATTCATGACCTCAGAGTCATCAAATGCATCTCAATAATAAGCACCATTCTACATGATGGATTTGAATACATGTTATGATAATAGATGAAGGATCAATTGAATGCTTCAATGATTTATTCATGAATAAAAAAGGTGTATAAATACATTACAAAAATTGGTTATCATAACCATAATATTCCAAATGCTACGTAACTATCTAACAACTAACTAATAGCTATGTTAAACATAATAATGCAATAAATAGATGCTACACTAATAAATACATAGTAATGTAGACACATAAATATGGTCACAAGTACTTGAAAATTCTAATTATTGACACACCATCAACCATGTGGATTTCACACAAATAACGAATCTTATTCACCATTGCTCTAAGTCATTATCTATATGTAGGCTTGACCCATTTTGTTATCATTATTTTATGAAAATTCCAATATCAAATGCTCAAGATATCTAAAAACAACTTCAGACTATCCTCAATAGAAGAAAAATACCTTTGATCCTTTTGAAAAAGTTTTCTCTAGATAGATAGGAGTGTAGTTTGTTCCTATCCGCTTACAATGTATACATCCTATGCCAAATAATGACAATTTTTTGAAATTCAAAGAATTATTTTGTGTCTTCTCGCACATTTATTTTGGTCAGATCAATTAAATTATTAAAATATTTTCTTATAAATAAACATATAAGGTCATTCATTAGAGAAAATTGGCATTCAATTCTCTCAAGCATACACACTAATAAAGTTTATCAAAATCTTCCATATTTTAGCCATAAGCCAAGATAAGAGACCTTTAAAGAAAGTAGGGAACTATCATTTCCAAGTATCAAATCTATTTTCTAGTTACATAAACATATCCAAAGGACTACAATTACATAATAAATCTATGTGGGAGAACTATGTGAAATTTATTTGCCTCCTTAGATTATTAGATACATAGGTAGTTGTCAATCATCAAGGGGGTGATTTAGGTTAACTTAACCCATTGCATTATCCTATTTTTTGGGTTTAAAATATATCAAATTTCCTTTAGGGTATTAAATTTAATAGTAAAAATAAAAATAATTTTTTTTTAGTATTATTAAAACTTATATATCTTAGATAACTCAACACATACAGTCAGAATAGGTGCAATGAATAGTTTTTATTCTCAATCAACTGGGATAAGTCCATAAACAATATACTTGAGTGCATTATGGTATTACCCATATCAAAATTACATGTTTAGATAAATATTGTAGTTTTACCTTGGATCTACAAGTTTCAAAATTAATATTTCTCTATCTCTCCCTTATTGTCACCTATAAAAATAAAATGGGACAAGTCTGTAATAAAAAAACTTGAATGAATTGAACTTTAGTCCACTTAAAATAGAAATATTTAGATATTTTTTTCTAATCTCTTACCAGATCCTGAGGTTACACAGTCACCTCTTATTTCAATTTCCTTTTCTAGATAATCAAAATAGTCAACAAAATACATCATATAAGCTATGTATGTCTCTTCTTATAATTTTATATTCTTCCCCATATTTAGCAAATTATCAAAATTACAAAAGTTGAATATTTTACATATTTATAATTCTGTATTTCCAATTTTACATGTATTAGAACAAATTAACATTTGTATTATTTTATCAAAAATAGGGTAAAACATATTTGTGAACTTGAACTATTATTTTTGATTTAAAAAAAATATAATGTGGATTTTCAATTTCAATTTTATTTTCCTCTATTTTCTTACAAACTATGATTTGATAGTGATAAAAATCACAGAAACTATCATTTTGGGTAAAGTTATATTAATTTTTACTTAAATTATGGTGTGAGGGATACTATACCAATACTTAATCCATGGTACAACACAATTTATATATTTTAGTTTCCACCTAATTTAAGGTATTTTGTAAAGACTTGATATTTTTTATCCATAGGAAACCTTCAACCATTTGTTCCTTGAGTACACTAGAGATGTGATAACATGGATATGAGAATGGTGGTATACTCTTTAGTTGGTGCCTTCATAACCATATTCAATATTTATAAATAGGATCAATATATCCAAGAGTCTATAAATCAAACACACCATTTACTAGTTTCACCCTTTATTCTTGAACTATTTTTTTTTAAGTTTCAAATATCAACATTAATGCGTGTATTTTTATTTCATTCCTTAAAGTTTAGTATTACATTTTTCCTTAATTTTCAATAAGATATTAATTTTCTATATACAATAATCATATCTAAAAATCATAAAAGGCAAAAACACATAATGTACAATCTCAAGCCTTCATAGATTTATATTGTTACAACATCCAATCTTTTAAATTACATGCCGCAACCATGCATCAAATGACATTCATGAATTAATTCATCCTCCTTTTTCCTAGGTCCTAAGGATACATATATCACCATCCTATTCCTATTATTCTCGTAAGAATCATATTAGATTCTAATGCTCATACCATTAAAACAAGACAAGGATGGATACTTGTTCCATTGAGGTAGAAGTAATCCATTTAATATGTTCTTCCACAAGCCCAACACCTCCCATGAGTATATAAAATCAATAGTAGGGTTGAAATATTTTCTATCAAATTAGGATTAACTTGCTAAATTTTCTATTTTTGATCTTTTAGAATTACAAATATATATTATATGATGTTTTGCATGATAAAAATATCCCTAGGGATACACAACTGACATCATTTCCTTCTTTCATGAACATAATAAAGGATATCAACAAGGTCATCACATTCAATAAAACAAAAATTTCCACTTTTTATTCAAGGTTAAATTCATGGAAAGGGCATCAAGTGTGATTTGGTTTAAAATGCTTGAGTGAAAATTTGAGGATTGACTATCTTAAAACAATTATGTATCAATATAAATAACATTAAAAACTTAGAAAAATTATTAATTTTTTTATAACACTTGTCATCAAACACTTGGATCTAGCACGTTTGATCTAGTATTAGGTCTCCAGATACTCCCTACTATTTTTTAGGTAATGTCCAACTAATTAAACTAAAATTTAATTTTGAGGAGACCTTAGATTCATTCCATGGAGGTTGTACCATCTACATTCGATAGATGTATCAAATTTTTAGATGATGGATATGAATATACTCTTCAAACAAATGATACACCTTTTAAATATTGTAAAGTGGTTCACCATAATTTGAGTATTATTATATTATACCAATTATATAGCCTATTACACTTGATCAAATACATGCATAAGAGTTTGTTGAGTCAATTACATAACATGATAAATCACCAATAACAAGTATCAAAGAAGACAAATAATTCATTACCATTCACTATACAACATGATAAAAAATTATAGATCTTCATCATTTGGTTAGTTCAAAATATCCCAATTGCATAATTAAAAATTATTATGATAGTGATGATAATAATATGTATGGTCTGGTAGGTGACAATTTGTGTAAGTTAAATCTAAAAAAGTATCAATCTAAAAAAAAATGTATCTCATACTCTATTCTAACTTGTGGGAGTTGGTACATATCAAGATGATTCATATACAATGAAAAAGAATCAAGCATAAACGACCATAGATGAACAAAATTCCAAGGATAAAGGATAAACAATAACTCAATAAGGTCAACAATATCAAAACTTTAATACTTGTTACATTAATAATTCACAAAAATAGTAAGATAAAATTAAAGATTCAAGTCTAAGGGTTACATCACTTGAAGATAATATTGATAATACTCTCACGCTTCAAAATATTATAATTAATGTTTCATCTCTTTAAGAAAAATTACAAGTCAAACAATAAAGCAATTTGAATATCAACAACTATAAATAACACAATATTACTAAGGTAGGTTTCTAAAAGAATATATCCAAAAATATTAATTTCCAGCAGATAACATATAATAAAGATCACATACAAATAAAGCACACAAATTAAATTATACCTAATCATGATCTCTTTATCAAGAAATAATTTCTTCAAAATGACATAAAAAATCACAACATAACAGATAAGGATAATACTTTTTTTAAAAAGCAGTTAAAAAGTGTTCAGCATATCTAGAACCTTTAATTACGAGTCTTCATGTTGATAGAAATAAATGTTATGAGGTTGATATTGCTTCTTTTAATGAAGCCAATATAGTAAGGTGCACTCATCAGGACACTTACAATTATAATAAAAGTCTTACAAAAGTATGACAAAGACAACTTTAAATTTAAAAGCTAGAATATCGTTTCACCAACGCTAAAAAGTAATTTTCAAAATAACCTAAGCATATTTTAAATAAAAATTAACACAATTTATTAGAGTCAACATGTATATATGAATCAGTCATAGTTTACAAGGTTTGGGTGTACTTATCTAAATGAAAAATTTGTTGCTCTAAATGTGTCTTGATTTGGTGCCCTTGTTATAAAAGACGTAATTATTTTATACTGACTATTCAAAATGGTGTGGCAGTCACCATATAGAATGTGTATTTGCTCAACAATACTTCTGTTGTTTTGGAAAATGCATCCTATGGCTATTAAAATGGCATTCTTCTTCATATTTACCTACTCATTTTTGTTTATTTCCTATCCTCTCCCAAATATCTTGTCTCTTGATCAAATTATTATCCTTCATCAATCAAGCCATATTTATTACTCTTCCTCACGGTAGACATCATCATCTTATTAGTCCCGAACGGGTACTATTGTCTTCATTTAATTATAACCTGTAATTATTCCCTGTTCTATTGATGAATCAGAATACATCATTTTCTCTGCTAAGAAATATGCGAAGCTTCTACCAAAACAAGATGAAAGTTTTTTAACCAACTCAGTATAATGTTATATTTTATCATGTACTGATTGGTTAAGCGAATTTCATGCTATTTCTTATTTTACGTAATTGAAGGCAGTCCCTTGGTTTAGGTGCTCTGTGGGACCATCAATTTGGCGGTCATAATAACTATATCTTAATGCAATTGCAGGTTGGGAAGTGCACCTCCCCCAATAGTCTACTGCCATCCATGCACCTTAATTCATTCAGCTCAGATGTGGAATGCATACGGTGCTTGCTATTACGGTTTCCACAATACTTGTTGGCTGGCAATTAACCGACGTTGCAAATAGAGATAGTTCTATATTCATTGAAATATATTTCAAGATTTGCAATTTTCTGCACAGCTTTTCCCACTCTACCCTACACAACGATCAGGGTTAATAGGTTTGTGTTTTGCCTATTACAGTTGACTGCTATACTATTTATTAAAAAACCATTATTGCTATTATAACTAGATTATCATTGTTACTTTCCCCAGCTGGAGGACTCCTATGACAAACTGCTGGAAGTGACCTGGGGTGAGGACATAAAACATTGAGCTGGTAAATCCCTTTCCAACAAACAATAAAGATACAGAAAATAACTTATGGCAGTATTGAGGTAGCAAGAAGGGTTAAGGAATTTGATTTTACGGTTTTTTTAAGTAATCAATTTAAATAAAGCTAATAAACACCTTTTTACATCAGGAAAAAATGAGACAGAGCTTCATTAGTCTCGTGAGACGAAGGATCAATTGTAGCATCAGTTTCAAAAGCTTGGCGGCCCTCAGCATTCAGTCGTTTCCTCTCATTGCACCTCCACAGCAAGCAGAGGGCCTTAACACTATTTGGGTTTATAGCCAAGGTTGTGTAGAGATCACCCAATGCTGAATCCAACCACCTCTTGGTCTTCATATCTGCTAAAATCTCTGTGCATTTCATCAAAGCCTCGACCCTCACAAATGTTGATAGCCTCTTTGCCATAGGGGCCATAGAGCTGTGTTAAGAGACCTAAGAGCACCGGCCATATCACCCTGGTGCTCCAATGTGAATGCCTTGAGCAGATGCGTGGCTGCGTCCTTGGGATCTAATGAGATGTCCTTGTCTACTTCTAGTGCTACTTCTTTGGGTTTGAAACGATTGAGCCGTTGGGTCCCTTTTTCAAAGTGTCTCCATTCCTGTACTTTTACCCTCTCTCTCTTTCTACTTGATTTCATCATTCCTGCTCTCAGTCCCTGGGATGCTTGCCATAAGATTGCATTTGCACATTAATTCTATAAACCATAAAAAAACGTTTGAGATGAAACATGGGCAGATGGCGGTGGAGAGAAATATGTTGTAGGTAGGCATGTCATGTCCCCTTTTTAATTGACATGTTCTGAGTTCATGGTTAGCCTATTATGCGACCTTCGTAGGCTAATAGGATGGATAGAGGGTCATAATGGAGCTTGGCTTGACTTTGATTCACAGGATTTTTACATTTGATTTTCATTCAGGTTATTTCGGACATATTTGGCCTGGGCTCCTACTTTTTAGGGATATTTGATATGCAGCGGAGCGCCTTTATTATGGTATGGTTATGTGCGGAATCACTCCCTGATTCACTAGCTTCGATCGGTTCGTCGATCCGACATGTATTGAGGGAGATATTAATATTTGATTGATTTAATCAAATATTAATTATTTAGCCTAATTTTAATTAGAAACCCTAATTCTAATTTAAGAAATCCTAATTAGGGCAAGCATATCTTTTTGAGGGTATAAGGGTTTCTCATGGAGGCCATTGTTCATTATGCTATTGATTATTGATATTGATTTTGGAGAATTTCTTCTGTGAAGACTGGGCCTAGGGTTCAAGGATTCCATTTGCATTGGAGAACGTTTCCTCTTCAGTGTGTGCAATTAAGAGGCTGTGGAATATCAGCTGATCTATTGCCAAAGTGTGAGATAACTTCATCCAGAAGTTATCACAGAATTTCAGGTTTGAGAGATAACTTCACACAGAAGTTATTACAGATATTCCAGGTATTTCTTTATTCTTGTTTTGATTTAATAAATTATACAGCTAGAGATCTTCTGTGCTAGAAAAGTATATTTCCAGATCAGGGGTTGGAAACAGGGAAGTTGTGCTTAATTGGCGGCCGTACGAAGTCCGTACAGGTCCGTACAGATCAGCTCAGGAACCGACCTCGGCAGACAGAGGGTTTCAAGTGACCGACATCGGTCGACTGAAGACCGACGTCGGCAGAAAGTCGACCTGCAGTGACCGACGTCGACAGTTTATCGACCGACGCTGGTGACTGTGTGTTTGACACAGCAGGTCGAGACCGTCCAGAATCCTATTTTCACTTCCAGTTTTGCTAAGTCAGGGTTTTTAAGACTGTATTTCATATTTATATGCATGAGAAAGGACTGCAATTGTAATAGTTTAGAAGGACAAGTGATACGATCTGTAATTTGCTATTAAGAGACTATATTATTGTGATCTTTCTGAATTTATTCAACAGAAGTCATATCTTGTTCAGAGTTTTTTGTGTTGCTATATTTCCTATTTTGGAGGAGATATTAAGTGGTATCAGAGCTAAATCTTGCCAGCCTGAGGGTGTATAGATCTTATGCAGCCACAAGAGTTGGGACCACACAAGTATAACACACGCAACATAGCCTTGCTTGAAAGTAGTCAGGTGTTAGATCAGCCACCGACCATCATGAGTGACAAACGTGAGGGCAGCCCACATAGGGGCCACAGGTATGATGTTGATCAGGGCACCAGAGAATTTCAGCGTGCTATGATGACAAGCCAACAGCAGATGGCTCAGACACTACAGGCACTTATGACTATGATAGAGAGAATGAACACACCTGATGGACAGAACGGGGACCAAAGAGATGACAGGAGTGCTACGGTTAATCAGAGGCCACAACAGACTCACTCCAGAACAGCTGATAGACCTACACGTCCTACTTTTATTCAAGAAGACCCAGAGGCACCAGCAGAGGACGCAGGGAATAACCCATTTGCAGATGTTTACATGGCTGTAAATGATGAGTGGGACTTATTACCTCCTCATGTCCAAGAGAGGACGACCTTTGATCATTTTGTCAATCTTAGGAGAGAGCACTACAGATTGGTTAGATAGGATAGGAGGCCTAGAGTTCAATTCAGTGAGCTACAGAAGGCTACTGGTAAGCTTTCTTTGACTACTTTTGACGGCAGTGGTAAGATGACAGCTCAAGCTTGGGTTCATAAGCTTGACACCTTTTTGGCATTGAGACCAATGTCAGAGATAGATGCCATCAAATACGCCACTTTGCACTTGGATGGAGTAGCACATGATTGGTGGTACCATGGTATGGTAACACTTCAGCATAATCAGGTAACAGAGTACTAGGACTTTGTGGATAGATTGGTTGAGCGGTTTGACAGGAGAGATCTCGAGGTTTACTTCCGAGATTTGGCACAGTTGAGACAAACAGGTAGCTTGGAGTCCTTCATTGGTGAGTTTCAGAGATTGGCAGTCATGGTACCCAATATTTAAGAGCGTAGATTGGTAGTTCTCTTCATAGAGGGATTGACAGAGCCATTGAGGGGTTGGATCAAAGCCTTTGATCCTCCTTCATTACAGGTAGCTATGAAGAAGTCACGTGATATGGAGATGGCAGCCCCATCCAATAAATTTAACGCCAGAGGTACTTCTTCTTCTAGAGACCATAAGCACTCCCACGGGGATATGGAGAGACCGGATTTTAACATAGATAAATCCGGGGTTAAAAATGATTCAAAGGCCAATCCGGCAGCACCACCTTCGGATCGTGAGGCACTTAATGATTTACGCAGGAAGAAGCTTTGCTTCTACTGCAAAGGACCATATGATATCCATCACGATTGTCCTTTGAGGCCTAAGGGCAAGGCGAATCGTATGATGTGGGTATACTATGAGGATTCAGATTCTGAGGATTCTGAGCAGCAGAACAGTTCTGAGGGGGCAGAGGTAGAGGCTTCAGGGCCTAATGCAGAAGCAGAGTTAGAGCTTCACATTCAGGAGGCACACATATCTAGTATTCAGTCAGATGAGTCATTCAGACTCCGTGAAGTTTTGGCAGGGCAGAAGGTTATCACCCTTCTTGATACAGGAGCCACACATAATTTCATAGATGATAGATTTGTGGAGAAGCATGGGCTCACTACCGTAGACTTTGAGGGCATCAGTGTTAAGGTAGCCGATGGTCACACTCTTAAGTGTGAGCGTATGATTAGAGACCTCCCATTGCGCTTGAACAATTATGAGTTCAAGGCTGATTATTATGTGGTAAACATGGGGGATATTGACTTAGTCTTGGGTATGAAGTGGCTTCATTCATTTGAAGAAGTTACTCTTCGTCTCAAGGACATGGAGGTTCTCTTTGATGTTGATGGGAAGACACACATTCTTAAGGCAATACGGGGCAGCAGCTTCAGATATATGTTTTTTCATCGGATGGAGGTACCTATACCACATGACATGATAGAGAGCGATGACGAGTGCACATTGGCACCAACACAGGAGAGGTATGAGGATGAGCTTGGTCTTGAGGTGACTTCAGTTCAGGAGTTGTCACATGTGGTGAGGACTCAACTTTCTGTTACAGCCGGGTCACAGGTTGATGATGATATGACTATTTCTAGTCTTCACTATCCAGTTTCAGATATTATTTAGGTAAGGAGTTTTCTTGCTGATTTTCATTTATGGATTGGATGTTGGAGTGCTTATCTTAGTACTAGAGATGATGTGACGCCATTACATGAGAGTTGGGATGGACATGGCATGGGGGTCGTGTTAATTGATAGTGGTGGAGATCAAAACTATATTTGGGATCTAGGTGGATTGATTGATTTGTCATTCAGTGATTGCTTGAGGGCAAGCAATTTCAGGAGGGGCGGATTGTCATGTCCCCTTTTTAATTGACATGTTCTGAGTTCATGGTTAGCCTATTATGCGACTTTCATAGGCTAATAGGATGGATAGAGGGTCATAATGGAGCTTGGCTTGACTTTGATTCATAAGATTTCTACATTTGATTTTCATTCAGGTTATTTCAGACATATTTGGCCTGGGCTCCTACTTTTTAGGGATATTTGATATGTAGTGGAGCGCCTTTATTATGGTATGGTTATGTGCGGAATCACTCCCTGATTCACTAGCTTCGATCGGTTCGTCGATCCGACATGTATTGAGGGAGATATTAATATTTGATTGATTTAATCAAATATTAATTATTTAGCCTAATTTTAATTAGAAACCCTAATTCTAATTTAAGAAACCCTAATTAGGGCAAGCATATCTTTTTGAGGGTATAAGGGTTTCTCATGGAGGCCATTGTTCATTATGCTATTGATTATTGATATTGATTTTGGAGAATTTCTTCTGTGAAGACTGGGCCTAGGGTTCAAGGATTCCATTTGCATTGGAGAACGTTTCCTCTTCAGTGTGTGCAATTAAGAGGCTGTGGAATATCAGCTGATCTATTGCCAAAGTGTGAGATAACTTCATCCAGAAGTTATCACAGAATTTCAGGTTTGAGAGATAACTTCACACAGAAGTTATTACAGATATTCCAGGTATTTCTTTATTCTTGTTTTGATTTAATAAATTATACAGCTAGAGATCTTCTGTGCTAGAAAAGTATATTTCCAGATCAGGGGTTGGAAACAGGGAAGTTGTGCTTAATTGGCGGCCGTACGAAGTCCGTACAGGTCCGTACAGATCAGCTCAGGAACCGACCTCGGCAGACAGAGGGTTTCAAGTGACCGACATCGGTCGACTGAAGACCGACGTCGGCAGATTGTCGACCTGCAGTGACCGACGTCGACAGTTTATTGACCGACGCCGGCGACTGTGTGTTTGACACAGCAGGCCGAGACCGTCCAGAATCCTATTTTCACTTCCAGTTTTGCTAAGTCAGGGTTTTTAAGACTGTATTTCATATTTATATGCATGAGAAAGGACTGCAATTGTAATAGTTTAGAAGGACAAGTGATACGATCTGTAATTTGCTATTAAGAGACTATATTATTGTGATCTTTTTGAATTTATTCAACAGAAGTCATATCTTGTTCAGAGTTTTTTGGGTTGCTATATTTCTTGTTTTGGAGGGGATATTACAAGGCACTAAGATTCTGAGACATTGTCTTGACCTGTACAAGTGTTGCGAGTCAATTTGAATGGCAACTGTCAGCGTTGCAAAAATGGTGTTTGTGTCATTTGACTTAATTTCCATACTATATTTGTTATTAAATACAGTGCAGTAAATACCATATTAACCCTCTTGGATTGTTTAGTGCCTAATATAAACCTTTTTAAGAATACACCTAATAAAACATAAAATACAGGGTTTGACTAGTGTGTTTGAATATCATCTAGAGAATAACGCACATAATTTATTAGATAGAATGAACACTACATATGTTGTTTGGTTTCGAAACTTGAATTTGCTATCTGAGAGTGTAACAGGTTGTAAAGGGAGTTAAATAATATTTTTTTAATTTAGAATATTTCATTGAATTTATAATTAGCTTATCTGAGTTTGATTCATAGAATTTTGTTTTCTTAAACATAGATTGTGTTCGAAGTATTTGTATTTTGCAATGATCAGCTTTCTATTTGAAACATGACAGAGCCTCCATGGCACAGTAGGCTTTTCCGTCTATATAGCTCCACGAGTTTTATCACGAGAATACAATCAAGCAGCAAATGTTTGGAGTGCTGGTAGGATTTTCTCTAAGTGGGGGTCTGCCCTTTTGAATCTAGAAAAAATTGAGGATTTTTGATATAGTCAAACAATCAAAGCCGTGACTACATATATATTATCCTCAACTTGAATTCCCTGTGAGCTTCAACAATGGTCCTTAGATCAACAATCAAATAGAATTGTCAAAGCAATCTATCCCGAGAAAGAACTGGAAAGAGGATAGCCTCTCAAGCTCAATGAGACAATTAAAACAGAGAAAATTACTTCATTTCATTCACTGGTTCATGGAAATAGCAATTCAGTAATCTCTCCGTGTCCAATGTCATTTTGAACTCAAAATTATTAATCTCCCCTCCCGCAGAGACTTTGCACTCCGCACCCTTGTTTTAATAGTGTTTAATTTTCTCAAGACGGCATCACTCTTATTTATAAAACTTCAGCAACATATATTTATTATTTATAACCATTTTGCTATTTAGAAGATGAAACAAGCTGCTAGCAATTAATCGTCTAAAGAGTTTTAATTGAACACAAATTCCTTGGTTGACAAAGGCACACCACAAATTATTTATGACCTTCCTCCATCTACCCCATGTAGAATAATTAAAATATACTTGTCTTTTTCAAAAGCTTAGGATAGTTCATGGTTGAAGAAAGAGGGTGGTGGTATAAGTCAATTGAATAACAACCAGATTTTTAACGCTTCACTTAATCACTTATCAACACTTTGATCATTACAATTTTAGTGCCACTATTTTCCGTGCCTTCCACCTCAATTCTCAATTTCCCTCTCATTTAAGATTTATAATTTATGAACTATTTTTAAAATTTCAATGAAATCATGTTACGTTATAAAAACTGCATAATTGATGATATAAATTTTGTTAGCGTAGTTTTACATTGTTAATCTTAGGTGTTAGTTATTAGTTATGTATTATTGTTGCTAGTTACAGGACTGTTTCTGTTGTAGCAATTGATTCTATACTGTATATATTTACCTATTCTATCAATGAATAATATTATCAAATCATTTATTGCTCTCATCTGGTATCAGAGCATACCGAGTGACAGAGAAAGTAACCAAGTGTTGATAAGCAACACGACAAGAAGAGGACGATTATATGCATTGGGAACTTCGGATCTGCTTGCGAGCAGGCTAAGGAATGTCCAAATCTAATTTGCAGAGAATGCTCGTTCGAAACGAATTATCGACAGAATCAATCTTTACATTGAAGTGACGACATTTGTGGCTGAGGCTACGGTCCAAACCGGCGACCACCAACGACTGCTGGAAGAATTCATGGAATGTCTAAATACTGGAAGAGTTCATAGAAAGTCTGATACATGCACGTTAGAGCAATACAACAACTTCAAAATCCTGCAGCGAATGCCACAGCCTTAAGAAGACATTCTCCATCCATGTATATATCTGGAGGATAATTGCACGATTGGAACAATGAGAACATTTGTTCTTTTGTGGTTAATTGATAGGCAAAAGACTTGATAGCGTTTGTATTCTTTCAATAAGTGGTGGTGTCGATCATGTGACCGATGTACTTACGTCAATAAACCAACCTCTAAGCCTAATAAGCCTACAATAGCCCAAGCCAAAGCATGCAAAGAAGGTGCTTGCGGTAGATGATCCTACTACTGTCCCTATGAAGAACGACGAAAAGCCTAGGACTATTGGTCCAAAGAAAATGGCTTCTGTTACAAGAGAAAAGAAGGAGCTTTCAATCTGCTCCTTGAAAAAGGTACACTTGTTTGTAAATACAACAATTTTAGACCAATAAAATACTATTTTGTTAGCCATGTTAAATCTTGTATAAATAAGTAAAGACAATGTTTGCACTGAAATTACTCTTGTTCAATGCCCACCTTCTCAAAGGGCAAAATCTTGTCACATGGAAGACAAAGATGCAAACTATTCTTCAATTTGAATAATTATGAGGCATAGTCATTGGTTTAGTGACCCATTCTAGCAAAGCTAATGAGTAAACAAAATATGACAAGTCCAATGCTAAAGTCTTCATTGTTATAGTGTATTTCTCATGCTTGCTAGGTTTTAGATAGGGTATTTGTTTTTTCCTAGTTTTATCTTATGTGTGGAATTATCCTACATTGATTAGACTAGCTTGAGTCTTGATTCTCCTTGCCTATTTAAGGAAGGGCTCTACATTGTATTATACATCCTTTTCATATGCTTTTCTCAATAACAATGAGTTTGTTTAGAGTTAGTTTGTTCTTTGTGTGTATGATTAAGAACTCATGGCTGTAGTAATGGTGTGTTGGAGAGATCTTCATTGAAGAGTGTTGTGAACTCTTTCATGGCATTAGAGAAACTTTTCAACAACCATTACTCTATCTATGGTGTAGATCTGTATATTTTGTTTGTTATCTACGTCTAAAGTTTTTTTGTCAAGGCCTTTTCTGATTTTATTGATGATTATTAGCCCATGGAAATTGGTCATTGATGGCAAACATGGCATCCTTGAACTTTTAAATATGGATATAGCATTATAGGCTAATTTAGTGAATTCATCATAGCCATTATCACCATTAATGTTGGTACATTTCTACCTTAGTATTAGTTTTAGTTCAATTTTTTTCCATCACTTAGTTGCATAGTTTTGTTGATCAGTTGGAATGGTGCAAAGGTGTTTGGATTGAAGACCATAGTCTTAGATCTGGTCATTCTTTGACCATATAGCTATTATGTTGGCAATTTGGTTTGTGCATTATTCTTGCATTTATCCAAATGGATCACAATTATCTATCATGTATTTTCATCGGATAAAGACTTCCAACTAAGAAGTGATCTCTAGAATTTCCTTGTCGAAGGACACTCACCAACGCTAGAATGGCCATAGCCTTATTTCTAATGGAATTCTTTTAATCATCCACCAAAGAGAGACGTAAAAGTGCAGCTCAAGAAACCATATTGCTTTCCTTTTCTACAAATCTAATAATGGCATCCATGGCACCCAAGGCATCCATTATGAGAGCCTTATTGTTATCATTGATTGATAAGTTTAGAAGCACCATCACAAAATTTTATTGATCCTTGGAATCTGAATAAGGCGATAAGTGAGGGATCAAGAAAGGAATGAACTAGACCTCCACTATGCACTTCTGATTGTCCTTCCCACACCTGGCCAGAAGGCAAAGCTCATAAGCCACTACATCTATCCATAACAAGACCCCTCATGAGTTTTCCTACCAAGAAGGTAGTGGTCGTTTTGATAGCATAGTCTCTAGAGATGGTGTTGGCAAAGTGAAAGGGCATATTGTGATGGTCGCACCACTAGATTACCATAATCTTGAGTGCATACTTGGTAACGAGAGTCGAGTATTACAAGAGCATATAGTCAATGAGTGGGCAGGTGGAGTGGCTTGAGTCCAACCATTTGGAGATGGAGGCATGGTCATATGTGTGTCTTGAGACCTTTTGATATGATGGGAATTTTATTTTTTTGGGGAGGTGACTTTATTACTTAGTGGGGACATAATTATTTTTTTATTGTTTTTATTTAAAAACAATATATTTCTAGAGATTTCATTTATTGTATTGATTATTTTAACTTGTTCTCTTACCAGTAAAAAATGAATGGTGAGGCCTAGGTTGGAAAGAGGCCAATTCCCCCTCACAATCTTAACCATTTAATTTTACAAATGAGTGGTTGGAAGGATAGATGACTCCTTTTTTAGTTGTGCATTTAAACTTCTTGTGCAAATTTAATTAAAATATGCCATTAATGATGATAAATTGATTATGCCATAACTTTTTCTTTGTAACTCAGACTTGAGTGTCAATTTTTGTAAAAGTGTTTTATTATTCATTTCCATTCCATTGATCATATATTTATTATAAACCCACTAATGTTATAAAGTGTCGTATTCAAGGGGGTCACCTGTGCTATGGGCCTTACTACTTTCTGCATTATAAATTGTGCACATACTATCTCAAATGCATTTTTGGTTGAGCTTAAGGTCCTTTTGCGTGTGCTTTACACATTATTATTTTTGGATGCTCATATGTGTTTTTGTATACATGCTAATTTTTTTTTACCATTTACAACACTCTTTCATTATCCCATGACATGCATTGGTACTTTCACATAATGGTAGTTTGTGTCATGTCTCCTCAAGTCCCCTTTATTAGTGCCTTGACTTCTTTTATAGAAAGATTTTTTTACTCCCTTATTTTTTTATCATCTCTCATGATTCTTGATGGATTATTCAAGAGGTTGATAGTCTCCTTGTTTGTAGTTATTCTGGTGAAACCTAGTATCTTGTTTGTTTCCATATGATATTTTTTTGTATATGGGTAATATTAAACTCACACTAATTTATAAAATGCCATGGGCGTTTGTTCATTTATCCTTGTCTACCTTCATGTATTTATGCCCTCTATATTACGCACCTTTTCACTTCTTCAATTTCATGTCTCTTCCATCCCCACTATGACACATCATCTTTGAGAGACTTTATCTACATTTTCGACACCACATTTTTGATAGATGATAGCTTCCCATAGCTTGAAACATAGATATTATGATGAATCCTAGTATTATATATTTTTTTTAATAGTTTGATAGTCTCTTTCAATGTGACATAGAGCTATTCTGGTTCATATAGTGTCATCTTGTTTGGTGTTTGAGTAGTAGATTTGGAACACTCATGCAAATGTTTTTCCTCCACTCCACCTAGTCAACAATAGGGAAGGGGGGTGTAGTGTACATTCTAATTTTTAGGTGTTGAGTGTTCCTTGCATATGTAGTACTTTTTTATACTTTCATCACCACTAACAATCTTCTCGATTGAAGCTATTCTGGTAAATCCCAATGCTAATTTTTTTGTGATCTAGTAGTGGTTTTGGACCACTGATATAGTTCAAGTTCTTTTGTAACTTTTGAGTACATGGAGTGAAGACTACTTCAACATCATCTTTGGTGGATTTCTAGCTCTTTCTTCTTATTTTGTCTTTTGAGGAGAATTTTTTTTAATAAGTTTTCTCCTTTTCTCCACTTTATGAAATTTATATGTATATGTTACACCTTTTTAGTTTTTTCTAGATTCTTTATTTATATATAGGTATCTTATTTAGGAACTTTGTTTGCCAGAATTCATATAATGATTTTTTACTTGACTCCATGACCTTCTTGGTGATTTTTATAGTGACACTAGTGTGGTATCCCCACTAGTGACACTAGTGTGGTATCCCCACTAGTGACACCAATGCGGGAACCCCACCAGTCTTTTTGGTCACTTATCGCCATCTTATTGCAAGGTGTTCAAGCATTGATTCCTAAGGTTCATCATTTTATCCAAAATTCTGAAGTGCAGTGTTCATATTCAATGATCCTCATATTCAACACCATTCTTACATTCACTTGGCATTTACGACAACTCGACATCCATGTATTCCAACAAGATGGACTGGCATCTATAAGGACACATGTCTTCACACTACATATTCTATATTTATCCCATAACTTCACTTGACGGGGGTGTTAGATCATATTTCTCAAGCATGTTAGGTTTTAGCTAGGATATTTCTATTTTCCTAAATTTGTCCTATTTGGCATTTTATCCCACATTTCTTAGACTAGTTTGAGTCTTAGTTTACCTTGCCTATTTAATCAATGGATCTACATTAATTATAAATCATTTTCATTTTTTTTTGAATAAAAATAAAAAAAATTATAATTAGCTTATTATTTGTGTGTATTTTGGAAAACTCATGGTTGTGGTAATGGTGTGTTGGAGAGATCTTAGTGTCACCAATGAAGTTTAAACTCATATTTAGGATGTGTCAACATCAAATTAGGCTTGGGACATTATTTATACCATCTATAAGGTGAATAACCAAACTAAGATCCTCTATCTCTAGTCCAAGATTCATATTCTCAGTATGAAATACGGTGAGAAAGTTGAGGAATTCTTATGATAGGTGGAATAAATTTAAGAATAATTAGTTATGCTTAGAGAAATGATCAAGGAGAAGCTATTATTTTTAATCGCAATGATATCTCTCTCCTTTCAATTATTTACATTCATCATGACACTAAACATTAAAAATCAAGTAGTGTCTTTCAAATAACTAGTGAATTTACTTCAACAAAAAGAAGCCATCTAGTCCATACAAGATGACTTCAAGGATAAAGCCCCAATTTCAAATAAATGTGGTTAAAAGTTCCCAAAACCACTCCTAAATTAGTCATAATTCAACAATAAAAAATCTAATAAGGCAAAATGATGATGTCATATTTTCGACACCAATGGACATGACACTGATCACTACTGGTACAATTCCTTGACAAAATGCCCATCTAGTCAATAGGGTCATCTAATGGAGATGATTCACATAAATAAAAAAGATGTCTTCAACGATGGATGTAACGTAGACATGTAGTGACACAACATAAAATAGAATAGGATGACACATCTGAAGATAGGATATAATTAAAATAAAATTATGGTTCATATAAGAACAAAGTTCGTGTCTCCTAAACCTCATCACCAATGATCAATGTTTGGTTGATTGAATTTGGCACTAAATAATATGAGATAGGATGCAAGGAACTCTTTGATTCACTAATGAATAAAACCACTATAGATCATGTTCGAATTGAACATGACAAGGAGAATGTTTTAGAATGAATTAGAATGATCACCATTCCTCTTAGGATGAGAACCTTTACTTTTAAAAAGGTATTGTATGTCCCCAACTTGATAATGAATATATTGTTTATAAGTTATCTCTTGATTCATAAGGTCAAGGTAGAGTTCATGATCATGAATGACACTAAATCCTATCTCCTCTTAGGATAAGGTACAATAATTGTTAGAGCACATTTGAAGGATCAATTATTTGCCTTGGATGCAATTTTACTCTCTACCTATATGGTATAATCTACTACGCTTATGGGATTATCAATATGGGCACCTTTATATTAGATCTTTATACCATATCAGCTCTAAGTCCATGGTAAATGGACTTAATCAATTTTCACATTCTTTACCTATATTCCCTATATGCCTTGCTGATAAAAACATAGGATTTTATTCGATCTGAATTCCTCATATGCCAATGATTGACTTGATGTGGTGAATATCGATCTATGCAGACCTCTATCTACTTATTTTAAATGATTAAAGTACTTCCAATTATCCATTGATGATTTCTCTCATAAGACATGGGTTTTATTTTTTAATATGAAAAGTGAAGCCTTTACTCATTTTAAGGTCTTATACTAACATGTTGTGACCCTATCAGGGAGACCTCTTCATATCATCCACTCAAATCGAGGGGGAAATTCACATCAAAGGAGTTATTGGCATTATTTAAGAAACATGGCATCAAAAAGAATCTTACTACACACTATACTGACCGAAAAAATGGAATTATAGAGTGACATAATTTTTAACTCATAGAAATGGCTCATTGCATGTTTTCCACTACAAAGTTAGAGGCATCATTCTGATCAAAATTAGTTTAGACAACTGCATATCTTCTCAATAGGTAACCTATAAATAAATTTCAAGATAAGACACCAAAATAGGTATGGAATGGTCATAAACCTTAGATCATTCATATAAGAGTATTTTGTTGTACATCATATATGCATGTCCCAACTAAAAAGAGGAAGAAGATAAAATTGAAGATAATCTAGTTCCTTCTATTGGGGTAAAATAATACATAAAAATCATATCATCTCATGGATCTTAAAACATATAATATTTATTAAAGTTAAGTTGTGGTTTTTGATGAGGCATCATTTGACTCATTTCAACAAAAGGAGTTAAAACATGCCACCTCTCATAGACCGTTCCCATAGTTAGATGATGAGAATGAAGAATCTTGTCACAAATAAGGTGAGATATAAGGAGAATCATTCATTGACCTTAAAAAAATACAAGATAGTTCTTCATCAAATTAGTAGCAACATTGACATCCAAAATGGGAAGAATGTGTATGTAATTAGAAATGCATCAGATCCAAAATCCAATCCTATCTTAGCGAAGATAGATCCTACTTACACTTCTCATTGAACATACAATGGATAATTAAAAACATGGCCAATATGAAAATTCTCTAGACCTAATTAGGGGATCTCCTACCACATTAATAATACTAGGGAGGGTTTCAAAGCCTTCAGTCAAGTAAAAGTACATAATAACCCTAACTAAGTCCTATGTTTTCATAATCACTATGATAATAAGAAGTAAAGTAAATAGATCTAATCTAGTGCTTACCAAAGCTTGTGGTAAAAAGTGGGGGTAATAAACATGAAAATTAAACATGCATAGACTACATATACACACATCAATGCATATGAAATTCTAATGTATGGAAGATAAGTAATAATGCATATTTATCTACTCTTAAAATGGAGGAATAAAGTTAGGAATACTTACCTTTGAAGAAAAACTTGTCAAGCGTCAATCTCTCCAATGGCCATGACGTTTCATAAGAGATTTTTGTGGTATATAAGGATGATAAGGATAAATCAACACTAGGCTACATAATCTTTCAATGCATATAAAAGACTTTTCAACAAGATAAGATCTATATCTCTAAAGAAAGTATGAAACCCTAAGATTGCTCCTCGAGTAGAATGGTGGATAAGTAGATGCACAATAACTATTACTTCTTATTTTCTTACCTAAATAATGGTGAAATGATCTTGTATATATAGGTGGGCTTAAACCTAAGATCTTATAATTATTTTGGGTGATAGGATTGACCTAGTCAACCTAGTATCATTATTGACAAAAACTCACTAGGTCATGGGCTAAGTCAGTGAAGAGCTCACCTAGACCCTAAATGAGTTTCACCAATAAGAGTACAAGGTCAACCTAGTCAACCTAGTCATGTAAATTATCAAAATGGGTTATATGTTAGAAAAAGGGGTACTAAAGGTGGTAAAAGACTAGAGGATTATGCCTAAGAGAATAAAAAGCTTAGAGGAATTGTTTTTGGGAGACAAGTGTGTAGATAAGAAGTGGAAAAAGGGATAACAATCCTATGAAGAATCAATGGTCTACCCACCTCTTTCTTGGTGCACCCATTAAGGTATGCACTCAAATAAATTGAGAATCTATAGGTTCTTACAAGGTAGATAATGTTAGTAATTAATGAAAGTTTTAAAACATTATGTGTATACATAAAAACCACTCGAAGCTCATTATGTGTCACATAAGTGTACCATAAGATGATGCTTCATAAATAGAACATGACAACACATAACTTTGATGCTAAATAGAGTGCATTAAGGAGTAGGTAAGATAAATGAAAGAACAAAATTGAAAAACACATACCTTTACTTACCTTAAGTCTATAGATTAATAAGGAGATGTGAGATATGTGAAGCTGTCCAATGTGAGGAACATTAGGTGAAACTATAGAGATTAGTGAAAAAAAGAGAAAATTTAATTTTTTTACAATATAGACATGTAATAGTAGTGTTGACACTTGGATTTGCACCCTTGAGGAGATGCTCAACTCTCCTCATCCAAGTCACATAATGGAATCATTTCTCTTGTTATGGGTGACAATTTTGCTGAGATCAATCTCTAGACAAGGGGCTAGCTCCCCTTGATGCATGTTTAAATCTCTCTCTAATCTATCAATTGTGTATGAAAAAGGTTTATAAAAACAAATAAGAAATCAAATGATGATGCAAAAACATTTAATGTCCTCTCAATTGACTGAGAAAACACTACTTAAAGATAAACAAGGTATTTCTCTGACAAGACTCATAACTCAAGATTCATCACTGAATCAATGTTTTATATACTAGGTTCAAGAAGTTATATGATTATTAGTAAGGGAATGAGTGATTACAAAGAGGGATAAAATCTTGGATCACTTCTAGGATATCTCTACACTTAGAAAAGAATACTTTCAAAGACCTAAAATAATCTCCTTTCTACAAATTGGTAGACCATCAAGAGTGTAAGCTAGAAAAGACAATATTTCATTGAATAGACCAACAAGATTCAGGTCATTTCTTAATATTATAGCTAATGAGTGGCAACACTACTTTTATATTTATTTAAGAGTTCTTCAAGTATAAATCTGGCCAAATTTTTCCTAATAACTAGTGGAGGCCCCTAAAACAAGTTAAAATAATGCATATATATAGATTTTGAGAGAGAGGTCAAGCCAAAGAAGTCAAAGGGTCACTTGGACATGTGTCTATATGTGAAAATTAGTTAAATTTGCATGAAGGAGAGAGGTGGGTGAATTATGCCATGTCACTAAATGAATTAGTTACAAATAAATTAGTTATAATTAAACTAAATGAATCAGTTACAATTGAACCAAATGCTTGAGAAATTTTTCATTTGTTACCTCTATATTCAGTTTTAAGTTCTTGCCTAGCCTTTTTTGACTCCAATAGATAGTTTTTATAGTTTGAAATTAATGTTTGTGGGGCTGTCACCTTCTTGGGTATTTCTCTCAGACATTTGTTTCCTTTAGACTTATGTTTCCATTGAACAACTTTTTTGAAATAATTCCATCATAATCTTTTCCCGTGGTCACTTTTATCCTTCGAACACTTTATCTTGACACTTCTCTCCAAAGAATTGCTCAGATAATTTGTTGGAAATTATTGTAGATGATTTTCTCAAACAATCTTTTGGACCCTTTATTTCCTTTGTATCAGACAAAATATCTAAAATAATTAGGCTTTGACCTCTTTTTGATACAGACAATTTTTCCAAAATAATTCCTTAGACAATATTTTAGAAAGAATACCTTTAGAATTTTCATTTGGACCTTTTAAATGTTCCCTTAGGTCTCGTTCAGAACTCTAGAATGACCCTTTATCAATTTGTAAAATACCTTTCCTAAAAGGAAACATACCCTTTAGGAAATCAAAAAGTACAAATAGCTTTTCTAAAATGACCCCTTCAGCTTCTTGCAAATGACTCTTTGGTAATTTGATAAAGACCCCTTAATAAAGATTAAAGTGCCCTTTTGGAAAAGTTGCAAGTGATTTTTGAAACTTTTATAAAGTACCTTTTGGCCTTCTTGCAAATGCACTTCGAAAACATTGAAGTATCCTTAAGATCTTGAAAATTTCCATTTAGAAAAGTGGAAAATGATCCCATAGCCTGAAAAAGGTCCTTCGGTGAAATTGTGTGGACAATTTTCTTGAAGGAATCAGTCTTCAACCTTGGGAAATCTATCTCAGACAAATTGTTCAAAATAATTTGGCACTCTGGTTGAATGAAAAGTCTGAAAGAAATAACACTTAGTCAAAAACAAAAGACCTGAAATGATTACTATACAAAGGCTTAACAAAAGACCAAAACAAATTTTTTTAAAATAATTATACTTGTACATTTGTTTTAGGCTTTATTGAACAACACTTCTTCTGAAGGAAATCTATATACTAGTTAAGTTTTCTAATAGGGGTATGGAATTTTGACCCGAAGAGCCAAAATTTTCTCAATAGATTGGTGACTTGTAGGGGTAGTATACATGCTATACTGACTAGACTAGTAGCCAAATTAGTCCATTGGGCATGGAGTCATCTAAAGACACTCAAATAAGGAAACATTGGCCATGATTTATAACATGATCAAAAATACAACTAGTTACCACCTCAACCACACAAAGGGAAAGGACACACACAACAAGTAAGCAAAAAAGACACAAAGTAAAGCAAGATAAAAGACAAGCACATGTGCATAAGCACTTAGGAGAGAAACAAGACACAATTGAAAGAAAATTAATATGTGCATCTAACATGATATGTTTCCCCTCCTCTTGGATCAAAGGAGAAACTTCTTAGGTCTCTTTCATGGCAAAAAAAGTCATGGTAGTAATCAAGTAATTTGTTGGAGTGGAAACTTGGTGACTCACCCTTCTTTTTTTCCATCTTGACTGGCATGTACTATAATTCATCATGTTTAAAAATATATTCTACATCCATGTATTCATATTATTATTTGAAGTATGTTCCATGGTAGTCCTTCATGTTGGTGTAGTCCACCAAGGCATCAATGGCTACAATATCATCGTTATTGAGCTACTTTGACTCATGGTTCTCTTGGTGTGTATCATGGACCAGCTCATTATTTTCTATCTCTTTATTAATCTTTTCAAACTGATTTCTTGCTTCCTCATGGCTCTCTTGGTGAAGAGTGGCTGGTGTGATGTTTGAGCTGAGGAAAAAAATTTCTAACTCATTCCAAAAATCATCATTTTCTTGCTCAATAACTCCTTATTCAAATTATCTATCAAACCAAACTAACCTCTCTCCTTCTTGTTCAAAACTAAGAGTCCTTGGCTACTCATGAAAATGCTCTTGAACCTCATTCAACTTAGGTACCATGATTTGATTACTATCTTCATCAAACCAAGAGGAAAATCCATCAAACTAAAAGGAAGAGAGATCACCATGTTTGCATTCTTCATCATCACCTACTATGGATTGTTCACTATCTTCACCATGACCAAAAGGAAGTTCATCAAGTAGAGATAATGAAACCTCATCAGTCTACAGAGCTCTATATCTGCTACCTCATTTCCACTCATATTATCTTCTCCACCCTTGAATTTTGAAACATCATCTTCCATCTCACACAAGAAATTTTCTCCTTTCTCTAAGGAGAGGGTGGGAGGGTAAGAAACATCTTTAAGGTTGAAAGATAATTGGACATTTTCGTGCTGTTCTTTCCATCTTGAAATCACTATATCAAAGCTTGGAAAACTTCCATTATTTGAACAAATTTCAGATTGAGGAGTAGGAGAATGACTTAACAAAATAGCATTTATATCCATAAGATTATCATCAATCTCTTCATTCCTCTCCTCTTTAGGCTGTGTTTGCATTTGAGTAACATCTTTCCAATGTGTGAAACCAATATGCATAGCTTCTTCTATCTTTTCTCCTTCAAACTTTTGGGCTAATTTATGATGAGCACTCCTCCAACTTGGAATATTAACATCATGTGTCTCCTCTTGATGATAGGAAGTAACTTATTTCATTTTCTCAAGGTCTTGAGATGGTTCATGATAAACATTTTTCTAACTTGGAATATTGACATCAGATTGAAGGGTATGAGGAGGTTGGGGAAGACTAGGAAGATGGATGTGTTGGTTTCCAAAGGAAATGGGATGGCTTATTTCAAATGAGGGTTCAAAATATAATGAATTTAAATAATTAGATTCTATATAAAGCTACTCTAATGCCCTTTGGTGTTGGATTGATATGTGTAAAGGATTAACAACAAGAGTAGTTAATGCATTAGATGGGTTAGAAGGTTGGATCATTTTATTTTGGTGAGTAAGTTATATTTGAGAGAAAGGATTTGATGTACAAGAGGAGGGTTTATTTTTAATGGAAGGCTAATTTGGGATTGAAAAAGGTATACAAGGTTGATTTCCTTGAATGGATTGACTCCTCCATCTTACTAGTTTCTCCTTCATGGATTGCATGGCTTGAGATTGCCTAAATAAGCACTCCTCCTTCTACATAAGATCTTGTTAATACCTATTCTAATAATTCAACTTATCTATCTCTAGCATTTGCTTCTCAAACTCCAACATTATCTCCCTAGCATTCTTTGATTGACTTGGAGAAGGACAATTAGGAGAGCTGTTTGAGGTGATTCTATGAACAACATGAGCTTGATCAAAATAATATGAAGGAACAAAAGGTCCATACTTCTCAATAATGGAATTATACATACCAAATATGATTTCTTGATGCACTAGGGATACTTAACCAACTGATTCAACTCAGAGTTGCCATTGGTGTTGATTGAAATACCTCCAAAAGGCTGATTGATTGAAGAACACAACAAGAATTCTTCACCTCATTGGACAAATAGTCCCACATGGCATGCCAAAAATTATTTACACTTGGATTCTCACCCTTGAGGAGATGCTTATCTTTCCTCATCCATGTGGCATAATGGAATCATCTCTCTTGATGTGGGTGACAATTTTGCTGAGATGAATCTCTAGATAAGGGGTTAGCTCCCCTTGATTCACCTTTAAATCTCTCTCTAACCTATCAATTGTGTATGAAAAGGCTTAAAAATAATAATAATAAATCAAACAGTGATGCACCAATATTTAATATCCTCTCAATTGATTAATAAAACACTACTTAAAGACAAACAAGGTGTTTCTCACACAAGTCTCACAACTCAGGATTCATCACTACATCAATGTTTCATATGCTAGATTCAAGAAGGTATACGATTCTTAGGAAGGGAAATAATGATTATAAAGAGGGATAGAATCATGTACCACTTCTATGATATCTCTAAAATTAGAAAAAAATACTAGAAAAGACTTGTAATAATCTCCTTTATGTAAATTGATAGACCATCAAGAGTATAAGCTAGAAAAGATAATCTTTCACTAGACTAGACCAACAAGATTCAAGTCATTACTCAATAGTATAACATATGAGTGGGAAAAACACTTTTATATTTATTCAAGAGTTATTCAAGTACAAATATGGCCAGAATTTTCCCAATAACCAATAGAGGCCCCTAAAACAAGTTAAGAGAATGCATATATATATATATATATATATGAATTCTCTTAACTTGTTTTAGGGGCCTCTATAAAGAGGGATAAAATCATGTACCACTTCTATGATATCTCTAAAATTAGAAAAAAATACTAGCAAAGACTTGTAATAATCTCCTTTATGTAAGTTGATAGACCATCAAGAGTATAAGATAGAAAAGATAATATTTCACTAGACTAGACCAACAAGATTCAATTCATTACTCAATAGTATAACATATGAGTGGGAAAAACACTTTTATATTTATTCAAGAGTTATTCAAGTACAAATATGGCTAGATTATTCCCAATAACCAGTAGAGGCCCCTAAAATAAGTTAAGAGAATGCATATATATATATATATATATATATATATATATATATATATATATATATATATATATATATATATATATATATATCTTTTGAGAGAGAGAGAGAGAGTTCAAGCTAAGTAAGTCCAAGGGTCACTTGGACATATGTCTATATGCAAAAATCAGTTGAATTTTCATGTAGTTGAGATTTGGGTGAATTATTCCATGTCACCAAATGAATCAGTTACAAGTGCACTAAATGAATTGGTTACAACTGAATAAATTATAACTGAACTAAATGCTTAGGACATTTTAACTCTAACAACTAGTTTTTATAGTTTGAAATTGATGTTTATGGGTTTGTCACCTTCTTGGGTATTTCTGTCAGACATTTTTCTCCTTCAAAATTCTATTTCCCTTGAACAATATTTTCAAAATAATTCCTTTAGACTCTTTTCCTATGATTATTTTTCTCCTTTGAAATTTTTATCTCAGCGCTTTTCCCAAAAGAATTCCATGGATAATTTCTTGGCAATTCCTATGGATGATTTTCTTGAACAATCTTATGGAACTTTTATTTCCTTTGTATCAAAAAAAATGTTTGAAATAATTAGGGTTTGATTTCCTTTCTATGTGGATAAGTTTTCCAAAAGAATTCCTTTGGACTTTATGTTTGGCCCTTTGAAATATTCCTTCAGGTTTCCTTCAGAACTCTGGAATGACCCTTCCATAATTTGAAAAATACCTTTCCTAAAATGGAACATACCCTTCAGGGAAATAAAAACTTATTGTCAGCTTTTCAGAAATGACCCCTTCAACTTCTTGAAAATGACTATTTATCAATTTGAAAAAGACCCCTTCAGAAAGATTGAAGTTCCCTTTCATAAAAGTTTCAAGTGATATTCAAAACATATTTAAAGTAAATTTTGGCTTTCCTAAGAATGACCTTCAAAAAAATTGAAGTGCCCTTTGGAACTTGAAACCTTCCCTTCAGAAAAGTTGAAAATGATCCCTTTTCCTGAAAAAGGTTCTTCGAGGAAATTGTGTAGACAATTTTCTTGAAGGAATTAGTCTTCATCTTCAAGAAATCTATCTCAAATAAATTATCTAAAATAATTTGACACTTTGGATAAATTAAATGTCCAAAATAAATAACACTTAGTCAAAACCAAAAGACCCAAAAGGATTACTATGCAAAGGCTTAGTAAAATACCAAAACAAAACTTTTTGAAAGAATTAGACTTGTACATTTGTTACAAGATTTGTTGAAGAACACTTATTGTAAAGAAAATATACATATTGGTTACATTTTCCAATAGGGGTACCCAATTTAGATGCTAAGGGCCAAAATTTGGTCAACAAGTAGAAAATATTCTCTATTATGTCACAATTCTAGAACTTTTTAGGGTTAAAAAAATGAGTTACTAATAACAAAGATATAATAAAAATAAGGAATTTGATGGTGAATATTTTAAAGGTAAATAATTGTTAATAGTAACTTTAGATATGGTGAAAAGTAAATTATTTTCTATTGTTTGATTATTCTGAGATAAAAATAGAGATCTGAGAGACTTAGCAAAAGCTAAAAGAACTAAGATGGTGAGGAGATGATAATTCAGATGAGAAAGATGCCTAGCAGCCATAAAAAGTGTAGAATAGGTAGGAAAATAAGAATCTCAAATTTATTTTGATTATTTTATTTTAAATTAAGTGTTTTATATAAATTTGTAAATTAGACCAATTCTAGAAACCAGAATGAACCCCAAAATTTTGTTAAGGAAACTAGAGGCCAAACATGGAACTTATTTAAAAGGAAACATATTAATAAATTGTAAAGGGTGGTGCATGGGGATACCATAGAGGTTGGTATCATATTAGAGGATGCCCATGGATTTTTTAGACTTCCTATAGGGCAGATGTTGATGATCATAGGGATACCAGATGGTCAGGAGGGGAGGTGAGCATTAGCCTGATGGGTGACTTACTCGGTTATGATTTACCCAAGACCAAGGGTGATTCTATTTTATATCTCTATTGCCCAAATTATATATATTTTGAATTCTTTGATAGGGCTTGTGATAGAATGAGTGTTGTGTCATAAGTCAGATGGCAAAGTAGCATTATATGCGATAGCCTTTTTCTAGTTAATATTAGAGTGGGGGCAACTCTATGACTTGGGTTCTATCATATGGGTTGAGATCATGCATGATATGTATGGGATGTTGTATATAGGGTAGAATACCATTGGGGTTACCTAATGTGATCACTAATTAATTTTCTTGGGAGCTAAGATGGAGATAAGATCAGGTGGCATAGGCCATGCCCCACATTCTAGTGTTAGAAATTGTCACATGAGGAGAGATCATATGGAATCCTTATGAACCCAATATGAATATTTGGCTAAGTTTGGTGATAGTGGAATCAAAATTATCATGAGAAAAAATCATGTGCCACTACACCTAATAGGTATAACCACATCTAGTGGAATGCTTTCCAGTATAGTTAGGAATCCCCCACCTAGTGGATCCTATATTAGTGCCCACATTTTAGGCTTGACATGCAAGTGAGCTAAGGGAGAGAGGATGAGGAGGAGCTCTAGTCATGAGACTAGATATTAGACAATAATGTGAGAGACCATGTATAAGTCATGAACGATGGCTAGTAACTAGAGAGGGAATGTATGTGGATATAGGAGTACCACAGATACCACAACTAGTACCTCAATAGGAATAATGGTGACCACCTCAGTTTCACCACCAATAGAGATGCTAGTGGTGAGATAGAGCATATAGGGTGGTCATTCAGGATGACCCATTAGTCAACCTAGGGTAGAGATAGTCTATAGAGGTACCATTGAGGGAAGGTTTGAGACTATCACAGATGGTTACCTTATGTTTTGTATTAATTAGGAGGCTTTCCATAGATGAGGTACTTTAAAGATAAGCTAATGGAGATATTATGTTTGATGGAAAACTAGATGGCGAGACGGTGATATGTGACACCAAGATAGGTAATACGTGTTTGTAATTTTTAATTATTGAAAAATATAATACTAGTTTTATAAGATGGATTGATAGATTATAGATAGATATATGTTGAGATATATGTATGATCTAACATCTATTTGGTTTAAATTTTGTATATCATACATATGAGGATGAGACTAGATGGGGATCCTTTGTAAGGGGAGCAATCCATGGTATTCTAGATGGGGCATTGATACCATACAACCCCACAACATTGGATGATCCTATGGTACCATATACCCTAGCTCAGGTGAGCTAGTTAAGACTAGCAGGGGAGGTCATGAGGTGGTTACATACATGTGGATATGGGATACAACCATTTGTAGGGGTGGAAGTAGGAAAGGCACATGTATGGTAGGCCTTGGCTCAAGAGAGAGCCATGAATTTGGATACCACTAAATAGTTAAGATAGGTATAGGTCCATGTGGCCAACCTATAGGGAAAGGTAATAGGCTTAATATCTAAGGCATCATCTTTTAGTTTATTAGTTAGAGGAGATTGTTTGAGGCATCTATGGGTAGCGTGTCTAGGCCACAAGATAGATATGATAGATACCATCCTTAGAGATATAATGACTTACTTTTATAATTTATATTAAACACACATGATACACACACACACACACACACACACACACACACACACACACACACACACACACACACACACCTTATTTTTAATGTTGGATGTTGATCTTATGTGTTTGTGATATGGTTATGGATTCATGGATATATTTATTTCTAGCACATATATTTTTCCTTTTTTGTAAATGCTATAGGAAATATATTTATTGTGTTTTATTTTCTATAATTATGTAAGACACATGCATGGATAAAAAGGAATAAGCAAAAAGGATTTATAAAATTATAATCAATAAAAAAAAATGCACTACACACTATTTCACATTCAGAAATGTGTAATAACAAAATATGACTAAGTATAAGAAACCAAAGAGTGGTAAACAAGAGGGCAAAAAGTTGTTTTTAAACTATGAAAAAGTGTTGGAACCAAATTAAAATGTGTAAAATCACACTAAATCATGTTGGTAAGTATGAAAATAATGTAATAAAATGGAAAGGGCATGAAATATAAATTGTATAAGAATAAGTCAATTAATTCAATCAATCACACTAAATCATGTTGGGAAGTATAAAACAGAAACAAAATTGGCAAAATTAGTCTTAAATTAATCATACTAATTAAAGTTGGGAAGTATGAAAAACTCAAGAAAAGTAATTGGATTCTCACATGTAATCAGAAAATAAGAAGTGAAAAGTGAAAATATTAATGAAGTAAGATTAAAACATACTAGATCAAGATGGAAATCATGGACATGATGTGTAAATCATAATCAATCACATCCTATCTCATATTTAACACATGCAATTTTGTTTTGACTTCGATATTGGAAAATTTTGTGAGGAAGGCCATGTCTTATCCATGGCCATTCAGTACAACTCATAAAGGGAAGACCAATGAGGTGGAAATAATGTGAAAATCTAGTAAAAGGGGGGTGTTTGGAATGGTAATTTTAAAATTTAGAAATTTGTGAAGAAGGTTAGGTCCTATCACTGTTCTTACAATGCAACTCACAAATGGAATCCCTAGGGGAGAGATCAACAAACAAAAAAATATTTCTAAAGGGTAAATATTAGGGTTATAGGGAGTGAAAAGGAAATGTTAAAATCATAACGTAGGCATCTTATGAAATAATCTTAGGAGAATTGAGGCACACTAAGGACATGAGAAAATACTATGTGACTAGTGACCATCAATATACAGAGGATATCTATTCACTATAGACATAAATCTATGTAGGAAAATAAGTGTTCTACTAAGATCAACTCATGTTGGTAGTTTTGAAAAAGAAAGGTAAAATGAACCTACCTTCCCTTGATGCGTTCCCCTTTGCTCAGGACCCTTTACAGAGCCATCAATCTACTATAAGATTGGGTACTTGCATGAGAAAGTAGGTAGCACTAAAGTTTTTTTTCCTTCTCTAATTTACTAGCCTACCATACCCAAATGGACCTCAGCTCTATTTTAATTATAACTATGGAGTTTAAAGTTCAATTATAAAAAGGAGATGTGTTTACAATCACATATTTTAGTGTGATTTGAATTTTGAGACTTTTGAATGTTGTCTTTTGTTAACTAATATGAATTTTAAATGTTTGTAAGACCTGTATGATTCCTCCCCCATACAGATCTAGAATTACCAATAATGAGAGATAAATGATTCACATGAATGAACTTTAGGCTTTGGATAAAGGAAATTAATTATCTTAAGACATGATTGACTATAACACTTAGTCTTAATGATGAACTAGCTTGTTATCTCAAGTCTCAACCATGTGTGTGCCTAGATTATGAAGGGGAATAAAGGGGAGATCTAAAGTGGATTAGTAAAAAATAGATTATAATGAGATGAATTATTTTTTAACTAATCACATGGAAAAGAAGCAATGACTAAATGGAGCAAGGTTTGTATAACCAAGTCAAAATAATAATTATGTGTGTTTATAGAGATAAGATAGAAAAAAACATGAGAAAGAATAAGGGAGTCATAAGAAATGAACTCAATAAGAGGAAGAATATAATGATGACAAATAAATTCATAAGAAAACATAATGACATCATAAGAAATATAAGTGTGAAACCAAAGTCACCATGTAAGATAGATAAAAATTTAACCTAATGTCAAATGATATAAAAATATAAAGTTGTAACACTTGTACAATCCAAATTAAAATTTAAGAACACCATGCATGCATTCATAAGTAATGATATATTTATCCACACACATTATCCATAACAACTGATAAGTCTCTATGAAGGTGAATCAGAAGAAGATCTAATGTTTGATCTATCTTTAGTGAAAATTGGGAAAATAGTTCACATCGAATCTCCTCAATAGAAAAGATAGGAATGATTAAAGGATCATGCTATTGAGGATATCATAAATGGGATGCTTAGGATAATTCATGGGAATGAAATCTTTAAGATATGAATGGGTCACTAATGGGGAAGGTGCCACAGGTGACAGAATCATGGGTAGAGAAGGATCCATGAGTGAGGGAAGATCCACAGGTAAAGGATCCATGGATGGAGGAAAAATAGGTGAAGAAGGGACCATAGGAGGAGATGAAGCCGTAGGAGGTTGAACCATGAGGGAAGAATGGGGAGACTTATTTCAAGAGTGACCTATGGAAGGAATGATAGAAAATGCAATAATGGTTAAGAGGTGATCCTTAAGAGGATGTTGAAGGATGTGGTAATGATTAGTGTGATGTGTGACACATTGGTGCTAAAGATAATATACCTCTTCATACTTAGGAATATATTCAAGTAATACTTTAACATGATATATATCCTTGTCTAAGGATTGAGGAGTAGTGGGACACAAAGTGTCAATATATTATTTCCACTTGAAATAATGTGTGGATGAATAGTTATCTATTCTATGGAAGCAATAAATATGCCTATGAGTAGAATTAGTGGCTATACTCATAATATGAGGTAAAATAGAAGTTGAAGGATTTTGGTAAAAGGAACAATCTCTAGTTCTAGTGACTGATAACTTTATGAATATCACAATAAGGTTGATCAACATATCTAGTTGGGGGAAGGAGCTAGATGTGATAAAAGGAACAAAGCATCACCAATATAAGGTGGTATTAGTGCAGAGACTCGACAAGGCTTGACTGAAGAAGTAATAGGATCAAAAATAGGAAGAGACTCAATAAGAGTGGGAGTTAGAATGGGATCTAAATTAGGCTTTGCTGAGGGAGGGGTGAGGTCCATATAAGTCTAAAGGACAATCACATTCATCTCAAGGATAAGTAAGCAAGAGGTGTCTCGATATCTATCAGATTGATAAGGACCATATATAACATGATCTATAAGCATACTCCTATAATGTTCTTTAGAATTGGAGATGTGAGAACCATCTCTATCCTCTAATAAAGGTGAAAAATGATAAAATTATGAATGATAAAAGATGGAATATGGAAATATATATATAAATATTTAAGTAAAGAGGAATGATAAATAATAATCTCAACATTTAAGGCCTAAACAAGACCTCTTAAGAATGGATCATTTGAGGCATAATCATCATCATAATCAAGTGTATGAAAATCAATTGTATAGGTAGGGATGACCTTGCCATCTGATGTGGTGTGATGAATGGAATGTTTAGTCTTAGTTAAGATAATAGGGATGTCATCACAAGGTGGTTGATGAGAATGATATTACAAAGAAGTGGGAATTTGAGATATGAGATTGGGTGAGAGATCAAAAGTTTTAATATTGAGACTAATCTCATTAGGCTCATCATAATCAAAATCTAGGAGGTTAGGGGAAATATTTTTGATAAGTTTAGGATCACCATTGTAACCTTGGATGGAATTGATGGGAATGTTAAATAATTGGGATTCATGAAATGGAACACTTGGCAAGGGTTTAATGGTAAGAAATTTGAATACACCCTGGTCTTGGAATTATTCAAAATCTCAAGGGTTGGTATCACCTTAAATCCTATAGATGGCTCTATTGTGAGGAAATTTGAAACATTGACAAGCAAAAGAAGCAATCTCTCTCATGTGATAAGTTCATGAACTACAAAGCATAATGTTGTAAGATAGAGGAAAATTGAAGATCATCACCTTCACATGAATGGTGATAGGTAGGAGAGTAATGGGGATCCACATAAAACCTAAAGGAGACATTTCCCTTCATTCATAGCCATGACATGTGTTATGTGTGGACTTGATATTGCATTCAAAATATCTAAGGGTTTTGATAAAATTAAGAGGTAACACAAGTGTTAGAACCCTCATCAATCAAGGCATGCTTGACATGGATATCACTAATTTGGGCACTAAAAAATGGAGAATGATCATACATATGAAGTAAAATCTCATCAGGAATCATATAAGTAATGGAAAATTTGAGGGAAGGAGAAGTGTCCATTGTCTCATCAACATGTATGGACGTCTCTTCACATTATTGCAATATGCTATATTTTGATCCAGATAAGGTAGACTCGTATCCTATTAGGGGAGGATGAGTGATGTTAATTTTGAACAAAAGCTACATAATATACTTATGATGACATGGAGAGGTCCACATAAGTTCAAGAAATGGGATTTAGGATGGGATATTAGTGAGTTTTTTGATAGGATCCCACTCATCTTAACCTATAAACCAATTTTTGGAAAGAGGTGCATAGTGTTGAACAAGGTCCTTGGAAGGAGGAGATGAATTGCATGTGAATTTATGTTGAGAAGAAGTAGAAAGTTTAATTAGAGGATAAAGTTACCAATTATGTTGATAATATGGAGCATTTAATGAAGGTGTGGTTTGAGATAAATTAGAAGAAGTGTTGATAGAAATTTGAGTATCATTATTATTAGGTAAATAAGATGGAGGGATGGTAGAAATAGTATGAGAAATTTTATCCAATGGAGGTGCTGGAATTAGTTCATCAAACGTTATAAGGTATTCTTTCTCCAACTTGGTTAAGTGAGCGAGAGAAGAATCTTGGATAACATGAAATGTTTTGAGACAATTGAGGTGTGTTAATACATTGAGGATCAATGAAAGTAACCACCCTTCACTTATTATTTATATTGACCACATTATATTTAGGAGTTAGGTCAAGAAGACTTTCAAACTTATTGCTAGAATGGGTAGGTTTTTCTTGAGTATCTTCATGATTTGGAAAAGGTTCCTAATAGATGTCTAAATGAGATTTAGATTGATTTAAAGATTTAGATTTAGTTTGTGTTTCATGGGCTTTGAAAGAAATGTCATAGGTTTGTTGAAATTTATGAATGATAGAATCATGGTCAAAATTGGGACCAAGAAGGAAATCCATAGCAGCATTATGAAGCTATCTATAGGTCTCATGAGAATGACCCGAACTAGCATGAAACCAAAAAAATTTAATGGGATTGTATTAAGATTTCATGGGTTGAGCCAGATCAAGCTATCATGGTAGAGGGCTTGGTATAATTTTTAGTAATTCTGATAAGGATAAAGTTTTGTGAAAATTAATGTTATTGGTGTTGGAAATATTGCCGTTCATGTCAAAGGTCTAGCATTATTGGTAATAAAGGCCTCATTGAATTTAATGTTGTTTATAATAAATATATCTTGGTTAATGTGAGTTAATATATATTTAATATTAATGAATATATTTTTGGTTGCATATCAGACAAAAGAAGGGCCCATAGAGAAGTCAAAGAGCCATGGGGTAAAGACAAAAGAAGGATGGGATGCATTTTACCATGAAGAGTCATCTTGGGGAATTCCAAGAGTCACCAAGTGAAGACAAAAGAGGAAGGGCAAAATTTCTCATGAAGGGACACTGAGGAATATGAAAAGTCACCAAGATAAGGATAAAAGAGGGAAGGATGTTTTTTCTCATGAAGGGCCACCACATGACTTTTCAAAGGCAAGGATATGAAGGGTCATATAAGTTTGGTGCCATTTTCCATGAGAATTGAAGGGTCACAAAGGGGGAAGGCCAAAGGTCATTTGGAAAGCTATAAATAAAGGCTTGAGAAGCCATTTGTAAAATGTGTGATAGAGGTTGATTTGATATTGTATTATCTAGCTTAGAAGAACATTTGTGAGAGATGAATATGATTTTATATTGTAATATCTAGCTTAGAAGATCAATTGTGAGAGATGAATATGATTTGTATTTGTTATGTCTAGCTTAGAAGAGTAAAGGTGAGAGAGAGGAAAGAGATGTTGTAATGAGCTATCATTTGTTGAGATAACAACATTGAGAGATAGTTGTGTGGTATACACAAAAGGGGTTGGTGCTCTTGTGGGTTGGTGTTCATGAATTGTTGCTGGGTTGGTGTTCGGCAAAGGGGTTGGTGCTCCTGTGAGTTGGTGCTTGGCAAAGGGGTTGGTGCTTCTATGGGTTGGTGCTCATGAATTGTTGTTAGGCTGGTGTTTGGCAAAGGGGTTGGTGCTCATGAATAGTTACTGGGTTGGTGCTCAACAAAGGGGTTGGTGCTCTTGCAAGTTGGTGCTTGCGAATATTGTTTGGGTTGGTACTGACTCATATACTTGAGATTGTTCTCCATGGTTTTTACCACATTGGGTTTCCACATTATATCTGGTGTCTCTCTCTATCTTGTGTGGTGTTTATTGTTTGAGTTTTATTGCATATCTTGAATGTTTGATTAAGTGGAATTTGATTAAGGGAAAGTTTTATAAGATATATGATATACTGATTCACCCCCCCTCTCAGTATATCCTGTGCTTAACAATTGGTATTAGAGCCAGTTTCTTCAGAAAGGGTTTAACAGCTTGAAGGTAGATCAAGGAAAATCGCAAGATGGCCAAGAAGATAAAGAAGGAGAATCAAGAGTTTAAATCTATGGTTGAATCTCTTAAAGAAAAGGTGTGTATCTTAGATTCTAAGTTGGCTATAGAAGTATAAGAAAATAAGATATTTATTCAGGATCTTAAGAATCGGTTAGAAGTTGCAAATTAAAGTTTGAAATCAAGAGAAGAAGAGCATAATCAGTTGAAGGTTGAGTTAGGTTCGTTAAACGATAATCATGAGAAGCTTATAATCAAGGTTGAGAAAGATCATGAAATATTAGTCCAAGGAAAGAAGGATGCAAGTTTTGAAGTCAAATCAAAGAAGCCAATCAGGCAGCCCAATGCTTTCAAGTTTTCAAATTATTTTCATGGTTGTTGTTTTGTTTGTCATCATGTTGGTCATAGGGCAAGAGATTCTATGAGGAGAAGCAATCAATCAAAGGGAGATCTCACTCACATTCAAGAAAAAGGTATGAGAAATATTGTTCACTTTTGTTGTCATGAGGTTGGCTATATTGCTAAATTATGTCAAAATAAAGTAAAGAGATATTCAAGGTATGTCAAAGGATATAGAGCCCCTATAAAATATGATAAAAAACAAATTCAGGTTTGGAGACCTAAAATAGTGAAGGTTGATCAGGTTGAGTTTAAGAGTGAGAATGAGTTACTTGCTATAGTAGAAAAAGAATTCGATAGGAAGGATTGTGAAGAATCTCTTGTTATAGTCGAGCATGAGCTGTGTCAAGATAAGATAGTTGTAAAAGTTGAGAAGATGAAAAACATCATAAATGTTGAGGTTAGTAAGTCAAAAAGGTTAGACATGCTTAAACGGATTCTAAAAGAAAAATACAAGAAGATCAAGGAAGAAATAGAGGAGATGTGGGAATCTCCTGAGATTTGTTTCTAGGACCCTTTTGTGTGGGATGTCTCTTCTAGGCTTCAAGAAGACACTTTTAAGAAAAATTGAAGCATGGTGGATGCTATTGGGTCTTGGCTATATTGCATGACAAGAAGGTGAGTTGGAAAATTAATTTGTATATCTTTTGAGGGAATAGATTTTTGAAGAAAATTTCACATCAGTATTATGGTTTGATGCTATGCAGTGTTTAAAAGTTTTAAGGTGTCTCAAATAGATATGATCATAAGAAATTAGAATTTTGAAAAAGAGCTAACAATTTTAGAATAAAGAGAAAGATACTCATGCAGATTTAGTCAAGAAGGATCAGAGTTTCAAAGCTCTATTCATCAAGAAGAAGGTTCAGACATGTTCATGGTAGAAGAAATAACCTAAAGATTCTATGATGGTTCAGACAGCTTTGCATGTAAGAAATAAAGATCAAGCCATGGTTCGTTGATAGCGGATGTTTGAGGCATATGACAGGAGATAAGAGTAAAGAAGATCAATGGTGGCACAGTGAGATTCAAAGATAAAACCATTGCCAGGATAGCCAGAAAAGGTACTTTGAGTTTGGATTAGGTATAACTAAGACTAAGAATGTTTTCTATGTAAAAGGTCTTAAGCATAATCTATTGAGTGTTAGTCAAATAAGTGATCAAGGATACACATTAAAGATTCATGCTGAAGGTTGTGAGATTAGAAGAAAAGATTCAAATGAGTTGATTGTAGATACTCAAAGGATAGGGAACAATGCGTATGTATTATCAAATATCTTCTCAAAGGCATGATTAAAGGATACATTCAAAGATCTGAAAGAGGAGTTGGGAGTAATTTCTATTACTTCCTACCATTGATGTTCAGCATCAGTTGAGGGGGAGCTAAGTGTTAGCTCTAGGTAGGCCCTTTTCCATTGATGTCAAAGGGGGAGAATAAAATGTACGAATACAGGTGCAAAAATAGGTACAAGTAATAGATACAAGTTGCTACAGTAAGAGGGAGTTACTATTGTTTTCAGATGATAGGATGTGCAGGTGACAGGATATGGAAGTTTCAGGATTGAGGTTGCCATCAATGACAAAGGGGGAGATTGTTGGAAATATTGTCATTGATGTCAAAGGTCTAGCATTATTGGTGATAAAGGGCCCATTGCATTTAATTTTGTTTGTAATAAATATATCTTAGCTAATGTGAGTTAATATTTATTTAATATTAATGAATATATTTTTGGTTGCATATGAGACAAAAAAGGGGCCCATGGAGAAGTCAAAGATCCACAGGGTAAAGACAAAAAAAGGATGGGATGCATTTTCCCATGAAGATTCATCTTGGGGAATTCCAAGAGTCACCAAGTGAAGACAAAAGAGCAAGGGCACAATTTCTCATGAAGGGACACTTTGAGGAATACGAAAATTCACCAATATAAGGACAAAAGAGGAAGAATGTTTTTACTCATGAAGGGTCACCACATGACTTTTCAAAGGCAAGGATATGAAGGGTCATACAAGTTTGGCACCATTTTCCATGAGGATTGAAGGGTCACAAAGGGGGAAGGCCAAAGGTCATTTGGAAAGCTATAAATAAAGGCTTGAGAAGCCATTTGTAATATGTGTGGTAGAGGTTGATTTGATATTGTATTATCTAGCTTAGAAGAGCATTTGTGAGAGATGAATATGATTTGATATTGTAATATCTAGCTTAGAAGAGAAATTTTGAGAGATGAATATGATTTGTATTTGTTATATCTAGCTTAGAAGAGCAAAGGTGAGAGAGAGGAAAGAGATGTTGTAATGAATTATCATTTGTTGATATAGCAACATTGAGAGACAGTTGTGTGGTATACACAAAATGGGTTAGTGCTCCTGTGGGTTGGTGCTCAGTGAAGGGGTTGGTGCTCCTGTGGGTTGGTGCTCAGCAAAGGGGTTGGCGCTCCTATGGGTTGGTGCTCATGAATTGTTGCTAGGTTGGTGCTTGGCAAAGGGGTTGGTGCTCCTATGGGTTGGTGCTCATGAATAGTTGTTGGGTTGGTGCTCAATAAAGGGGTTGGTGCTCCTACAAGTTGGTGCTTGTGAATATTTTTTGGTTTGGTGCTCATTCATATACTTGAGATTGTTCTCTGTGGTTTTTCCCACATTGGATTTCCATGTTATATCTGATGTCTCTCTATCTTGTGTGGTGTTTATTGTTTGAGTTTTATTGCATATCTTGAATGTTTGATTAAGTGGAATTTGATTAAGGGAAAGTTTTATAAGATATATGATATACTGATTCACCCCCCCTCTTAGTATATCCCATGCTTAATAATTGGTTAAAGATAAATGAGGATTAGTGATATGGTTAGGAAGGGAAGCTTGTTCTGGATATTGGTTAGGAGCAATATCTTGAATAGTGTGAATGGTATCATAAGAATCCATGACACCATCATTGGTAGCATGAAAATTCATATTCTTTAGTAACATATGAGTACCCATAAAAGTTTGGGATGGATTGAATTGATACATAAGGAAATCTTGACACTTATCCTAGGAAGTGGCTTCATCCAAAGTATATATAGAGAGTGTCCAAACTTGATATTACAATTTGGGAAAATGAACATTGTTAAATAAATGGAAAAGGTTATCATTTGACATATTATGTTCACTTTTATTGGATAATGTCTCCCATTGTTTAATAAAAGCTTGTGCAATTTTGGTCTCAAGTTGCTTACAATTATTAAAATGGGCCAAGGAGTTCTTAGGGAGATCACTAGTTTGGAACTCATGGACTAAACCATTTACTAAAGCATCCAAATTAGTAAAAAAATGAGATTTAATCTAGTTGTACCAATCTAAAGCATCACCTATGAGATTTTTTGCTAATATCTTGATAGTAACAAATGTATTTAATTTTACCAAGTCTTTATATAGATTGCCAAATGATTTTAAATGAAGAGTAGGATCAGTTGGCCCATTATAAGAAATGGTAGGTGTGATACATTCTATATCAATATTAGTAATTTGACATGTAAGAGGCTCATTTTTAATATTCTTTATTATATTATTAATTAGAAGATGTCAAGGGATAAGACAAACATGGGAATTCCTAAGAGGAGGTGGTGGAACATTTTGATTTTTCATGCCCCATGGCATCTATTGAGGGTGGTTGAATATGTTTAAGGTGATTTTACATTTTTAACATTTGATTTTCATTGTTAGATTGAAAAGCATTCTTTTGATTAATAGTTTGTAATAAGGTTTGATATATTTGAGTTGCATTATTAGCATTGTTTGAAGTATTGAAATTAGTAGTAGTGGCTTGGGTACTATTATGGGTGTGAGTAGGAGCTTGAGAAGAGTTTTTAGCAAGTGAGTCACTAATGGAATAATTTTCTTATGTGCAAAAAGATATACTAGTAGAGGGATGAAAAGAAGCATCACTAGAGGCATGATTGCCATGGGTAGCAAATAATTGCACTATTAGAATAATTGAGAAGAGTGGGTCTTGGAATAGGCCCACTAGATGTAGAAACCACCATGTTAGTAGAAATACTAGGCATGGAGGTAGAGTAAATCAAAGAAGAAGAAGTCATGGTATGAGAAGCGTTTAAAATATGTGGAAGATGATGAGAATAAAACAAGCTAGTATCCCCAAATCCATGTGATATCATGAGAGAAGATGAATGGGGTTCTTCAAATTGACCAATTATCATGAGATGGTAAATAGTAGAAGGATTATTGCCTCAATGTTGAGGAAATTTAGTGATGAAGAAAATATCTATTGTATACTCTAATTTAGGTTTATCTTCAAGTTAGAAGAGAGGATTGTGAAGTGAATATGAATGAGGAGGGGTCCCGTAGTTTTTAGTATGAGTGGATATATGAACATTATTTTCATCTAGGATAGGAGCTACAAACTAATAATGGGAGAACCTATCATGGTTGGTAAGATTAATCATATCCATTAAATTCAACTCAATTTTATCTTCAAAAATGAAGTTCATGATGAAGGAGAGAGATTAGGTAAGGAAAATTTGAAATAAAATAAAGGAGATAAAAAGGGATAAATAAGAGTATAGAGTCAACTGGGTTGACCTACTACTAAAAATATAATATGAAAAGTAGTCTAGCCAAGAATAGAGTGGATAGGGTCAACTTAGTACTATAACTTGAGATAAAGAACAAATTGATAAGGATACAAAGTCAACTTAGTACTATAACCTGAGAGGTAGAAAGGAATACTAGGTCAACTAGGTTGATGCAGTACTATAGGCAGGGGAAAGATAGTTTGTAATAAACTGTGTCAAGAAAATGATAGTGTACTAAAAATAGGGACATTTGTTGCTATGTAATTTAAAGCAAGAAATGAAAGAAAGCACATAATAAATAGGTTAATAAGAATGATCCAACTAAGGCACACAACACAAAAACTTGCACCAACATTGACCAATGCATGTTTTTACAATATAATGTACAATAAGAAAAGAGTAAAAAATTAAATAAAAAGTAAATGATAACTAAGTGGTCATCTTGAATGTTTTTAGATTATTATAAACTAGTTTTAAGTGTGATAGGTAAGTTGGATGAAAGTAGGAAACTAGAAATCAATCAATGGATGGTTTTAGGAGGTTTAAGCTGAAAGGGATTTGTGTTGGAAATGATATTGGATTAGTATTGGTGCCTACCAAATCACTTCACAATCCTATAGTGATAAGGGTGTCAATTGATTTTACAACATATACCATTAACCATATGTTTATACTTGGCCAGAAAACCAAGTCAGCCTCCCCCTTGGTGATGAAATCCAATTAGGTAGGGCTTGGGTAGACAAATATTTAAATACATTTTAAAATTATGTGATTTGGTAGTATGTGAAAGAAAGAGAAAAATATTTCAACTAAATGGTATACTCTAATACCACCTAACTAGACTATGTGATCTACTCTAACTATGAAAACAACTAGAAGTGAAAGTCTGAAGTAATTACTAGTATATAGTTGTTAATTCTCAGATTTAAGCACAATACAGAGTTGGTTTATATGATAGTTTATATAAAAACTATATAAAAAATGTGATAGTATCTCTATTATACTGTAGAAGCCAAAGTACTTAAGAACTAAGTCGACCAAGTCAACCTAGTCTTTAAGACAAAAGATAAAATAAAGAACTAGGTTAACCAGGTTGACCTAGTATACTATATGATTCCAAGTTTAAAGAATGCAAACTTTACAAAATAGAACCATAAGGAAGAATTAAAATGAAATAGAGAGAGAAAAAAACCTTAGTGGGTTGGAAGATGTAAAGGACTCTAAATTTTTTATTGAATTGCCTTAAATGTTACTTGAAAATTCTACCAACTGTGTCAATTAGGTTGACCTAGTTCTATAATTCCCTATTTGTTAAATTCTATTAAGATGATTATATCAGCTTGGTTGACCTAGTTTGTTATTTTGAAGCTATTGGGAATAATAGGTCAACCTGAATGACCTAGTTTTCTATTTTAAAGATGAATAATAGACAAAGTCCACTACTATGTAGATGAGAATCATAGTACGATGTTGATATATTCAATCCAATACCCTGTATCTGATAAAGACCTATACATAAATAACATAGTCATTTTGATGAGACTATGTGTGAAACTTGTGCATAGATGTTAGAAACTATATCAACTTCATTGTCGTAGTATCTCAAATATAAAAAAAATAGTAAATAGAATGAAAAAAATTATAAAAAATATTTAAGGGTTAGATTCATGTTGGATTCACCAGAATCTATGTAATCAGAAATGCATTAGATCCACAAATCAATCCTAGCTCAAATAAGATAGATCCTACTTGTACTTCTAACTGGGGATATGTTATGGAGACTAATTACTGAGTGATTACCATATTATTGAATCTGATTAATATTAATTATCATCCCATGATGCATATGCTTTTCAAGGATGTCAACACTATATTTACATCATTGATTTAGAAATCAACTTGTTTTTTGAGTTGCAGTATAATGAACTTATGTTGAATTTGCCAGATAATTATATTATGAAACTATTATGATAGAATTATATAACTACTTCACACTTATGAATAATACATGCATCACACTTATATAATCAAACTAGTAATAAAATCATATTACATAACATGCTAAAACTAAAGAGGATCAGGATCTTCACTACAACTCATTCTGAGGGGGCCCTTCCTTATTCATAACTTAATTCCAATCCTTCTCCAAGAGAATTCATAAATTTTTTATAAAATAAAATTTCTCACTACTCAATTTTATATCAATTAAATATTTCTACAGTAGATTAAAATATTTTGAATGCAATTTCTATAGTTCTAATACTTTTGCTATTAACTATCCAACCAACTAACTCCTAATCTGGTCTAGGCTCTGTCATTAAATACAGAGGGTAGTTTATTAACTTTTAGCTAAAGACACAAAATTAGTAGAAATACAAATACTTTAAAAACTACCCCAATCAACATTCAAGTGGTTGGTAACCAAAGTTACTTATTTTAGGCTTGACTGGGTTAAGGACAAGGTATATTGTTTTGTTTTTTTATTTCTTTTTATCTCTTTCCCACTATCCTTGTCTTTATCCTCTTTGGTAGCACATCCAAATTTACTTATATGTAGGGATTTCGTACAACAACTATGATCCTTTCCAATCATCCATTCAGTTCCCAAGACAATTGGATGTGTCCTTGAAATCTAATCGTAATAATAGCTCTATTTTGCATAGTGGTTGTGGGAAACTTGTAGGTGAAGCTTACAGTTGTTGTGGGCACTCTATAGTGGGTATGGACAACATACAAGGGAAGCCTGTAGTTTTTGTGGGCACTTTTCAGTGGCTATAGGCATCCTGTAAGTGAAGCCTATAGTTATTGTGGGCAATTTACAATGGCTATGGGCAACATGTAGGTGAAGCCTACAATTTTTATGGGTAGCTTATAAGTGTTGTGCCATAGAAATATCTTGCAACCTTACATTATCCTTCAAATTATTGTTATAATAAGTTACACAATTATAATCTAATCAAGGAAAAAGCATCAATAATCCATAGCATAACATATATATGCACACACAAAATCATAAATTCATTCAATCATTTGCATAAGTCATGGATAGTTTTGGGGTTTACATGGAAAATCCTATATATTAGGTATGGATGAGACTATAAAAGAAATAAATTGGTGGCCTCATCACACCCCCTACCTAACCTCTTTCTCAACCTCGAGCAAACCTTGGCTGCATTTTGAAACCACAAAATTTCTTAAAGTCTAGGGCCTCAGGGCAACCTAACCCTTTAAAGATGTAGAAATCTTTAGGATTCTCAATGTGTTTCCATCTTTTCTTCTCTATATCTTTGTTAGATGGAACATTTCCCTCCTATTTAGGAATTGAGAACCAAAATATAGGGGGTTGAAACATCAACCCCAACCATTGTATCCTTTACTTTATAACAAGCTCAATATACAATTATATTCTATGGATGGCCTCCCTATGGGTTTTATCGGAGTAAGTTTCCTTTATTTTTAAAGCATCTGAGAGTTCTTCTCATATGTGAGAACAAGTAATAAAATTTTTCTTGTCATTTCCTTCTATAAGAGTCAAATAATGATTATGAACTTTTACCTATTTTTTGATAACTCGTTTCTATGGAGTGCCTATGTTCATGAAGGATATCCATTCATATATTAAAATATCTATATTCCTTTATTCACCCCTAATCATCAGGGTAACTTCTTTTTCTTTTTCTTGATATTCTTCTATTTTTTCCTTCTTCCAATTTTATTCAAAATATATGAAGAAAATGAATTTAGTAAGACATCCCTAAAATAGATATCTGGAGTCCATTCTGTATCACTACATACAACATATTGGTGGATGTAAAACTCACTTAACTAAGCTTGGAAGTTAGGATCAACATGTCTATATTCTTCAAAGAAAGATTTGGGGTTACAAACCATATAAGATTGATCATTATAGATCTTGTCATATCTAAATTTAAGCCATCTCTTCCAAGTACATAGCATACACCATAGAAGGTGGTCTTTTATTTCTTAGATATTTGACATCTCCTTAGAGGAAGTCTCCTTATTCTTGACACACTGGGTTTTTTTATTTAGTTTTCATTTTCCTTTGAGGAGGGATGACTCATGGCACTTGTTCTTCTTATGCAACAATTGATAGAATAACTTCCTTTTATATTAAAGGAGCCATAGTGAAGGAATCAGTCTATGGTGAGGAAATAATGGGAGAAGGAATATGTTGTTGTGGACTTTCCTCCTTTGTGTTGAAAGGAGGTAAGACTAGCTTCATTCTCTTTCTTCTACTCATAACAGTTTTACATGGACCCTCAGTAGCTATGGGATGGCTAGTAGCACTGGTGATTGTAAAATATTCTTGTATAATCTATTGGGCCCAATCCTCAAGGAATTCCTTCTCATTATTACCCTTTTCTTTCTGAGGTGCATTATTTCCTAGGGCTAGAAATTGCTCCCAACTTAGATCAATGCTGATAGAGTTTACTCCTTGTTTAGTTATCAACCATATTAGGCAATGATGGGATAGGGTTTTTTCAATACCCTTATATTACTCTTTGGACATCCTTTTTAAAATGTTTCATAAATTTTTTGGAACATTAATGGTTCTATTATGACTTAAATAATTTAAAAATTTAAGCTGGAGGGTATAAATTAGGAAATACCTTCCTTCATGGGTCATGTACCTAATGATGTATGATGCTAAATCCTTACATGTTGCAGGTAAGTTGAGTCTCTCCACACCACATTTATTAAGTACCAATCTTTCATTCTCCTAATAAAACTACTATCTAGCTTCTTAGCCATTGGGTTTATCTTGAAATTCTCTCCTATACTTGGCATCCCAGTTGCCTAGCTCACTAGTTCTTTAGTGACTGGGAATGTGATGCCATATACAGTAGCTTGGTCTCCATTAAATAATATTTAAAATTATCTAGCAATAGGTTATAATAAATGTCATGAAATTTAAAAATAAATACTCCAACCAACTCTATTGAAGATAGATCAGTTGGCTTGGTCTCCATGAAGTTGCCTATGATCCATGTGTTTTCTCCTCACAACTAACCATATCATCTTGCTAATTTTATCTTCTTTGTCAATCCTTTCAACCAATAAGTGGAAACACACTCTTGTTTGGCTTATGAAATTCTGCCTAATACAAAGTAGGGTTTATTCAACAATGGAAGATGTGTGGTTGTAGGTTGCAAGGTTGCAAGCTATAGTATGCTACAGGTTTACATGAATGGTTATACTTATAAGGGGAAAATAATGACTTCCATGCATTTATGAAAAGCTAATAGCTAAGCCATAACTTAGAGTTTAGGAGGATCTAACCTACATGCACTAGAAAGGTGAAAATAGGCAATGGTAGGTACCTATATTAGTTATAGGTGGAGCCAATAGTAGGCTAAAAAGTGATGCCCAACTATGAAAAAGCTTCCCATAGTAGCTACAAAATTCTTTGTAGCCACTGGGTAGTTATGCTTTGAATGAATACCTTTTCTCTTTGCTTCTTTTCTTTTTTTTACCCCTAAATAACCATTAATATAGTTTTCTATTTAGGCCCATTTTATTGTTCTGGGTAGCCAACAAGCTTGTTTTCTACCCAAAATATACCAATAATGCCCAAAAATGGGTTTTTATTATTGAATTTTTTTTGTTAACTTTGGTTGTTGCTTGTAGTAAAATGTTTATTTATGGTCCTTACCAAGGCACCTAGAAGGGTGACTATCAAGGACAAAGTGAAGGTCTCATTCATCATACTAGAGGAGGGCTATGATGTCCTCCTCTCCTTCTTGATCTGGGTGTTGGATGGTGCTCCCTTTATCTGGTGAGACATCATGCCTATCTAGTACATCATTGTATCCATCTTGTAATTGCTCATGTATGTGCTTAGTAAACTCTTCCTAACTGAGTGGGTTTGCTTATGACTTTAGTCTATGGCCATTGACCAATAGACAAAATATTACTAGATTAATGGTTTGGAGTTGCATTTCTCCATTCTCATAAACATGCTTAATCTCAAAAGGAACAAGTCATCTGGTCTAGAGTTTTCCCTTGTGATATTGGTATTTGGAGTTAAAATGAAGTGTCCAATCTCCTACATTGAATTGCTTGGTCTTAATGTACATGTCATGCCATCTAATCTGTTGTTGTTGTATAAACTTTATTTTCTATAATGCCTATTATCTATATTCATCTAAGGCATTCAATTGCATAATCTTTTCTTTCTATGCTTTAGATATATCCATCCTAATTTTTAGTGTTGTTCATAAGGTATTTTACTCAAAATCAATTGGAAATATAAGTTTCTTCCAATAGAACAAATCATATGGGGTGAAGTCTATAGTGATCTTTCATGTGATTATGTAAGCCCAAATATATTCAAGAACTCTAGCCTCCCAATCCTTACTAGACATATTAACAGTCTTTGTCAAAATATTTTCTAACTCTCTGTTGGTGACTTCCACCTATCCATTGGAATATGGATGATACGGAGTTGATTTCTTATGTCTTATATCATATTTTTGGACCAAGTAAGTACTTAAGTTAGTAGTGAATTGGGGTCCTTGATTAGTGACTATTTATCATGGTACACCATATCTTATTAATATTTCTTCATAGAGGAAAGCTACTACCTTCTCATCCCTAGCATGTGTAAGAGCCTTTACTTTCAACCATTTAGTGACATAGTAAGTACATACTAGGATGTACTATTTATTATTATATTTTGGATGAAAAGGTCCTACAAAGTATAGGCCCCATTTTTCAAATGGTTCAAACACCATTTGAGGCTACAAAGGTATGTCATCTAAATGTGTGGGTCTCCACATACACTAAAATTTATCATAATGAGCAGTATACCTTATTGCATATTTATAGAGTGAGGGCCAATAATATCTTGTATTCAAGATTTTTACTATTGTATTCTTGGATACAAAGTGTCCTCCATAAGGTTCATCATTGTAGGCTTTGAGGATATCTTGAACTTCATCTTCTCTCAGATATATTTTGATGATTGAGTCAAGCCCAATATAGAAAATAAATATGGACATCCATGAATATCTGCAACTTTTCTAAATCAAAGCTCTTCTTTGTTTAGGTAGGAAGTGCTATGAAAGTATCCCTATTACAAGTTAGTTCACAATATCAACATACCAAGGTGTGGTAAAGGTGAGGGAAAATAGGTGCTCACACAAAAATGAGTCATCCACTATGGCATCTTCTTCAAAGAATTATAACAATGATAAAAAATTAGCCATGACATTGTCCCTATTAGGCTTATCTACAATGGTGATATCAAATTCTTGTAATAAGAGCAACCATCTTAACACTCTATCTAGAACAACTAGTTTTTTCATAAGGTACCGAATGGCTACATGGTTTGTATGAACAAAGACCTGATACCTTGTGATATAGTGATAAAACTTGTTGATAACATAAAATACTACCATGAAATATTTTTTAGTAATTATGTAATTTAATTCTATAATTTGTAGGTTCTTTCTTACAAAATATATGGCATAATTTATTTCTTCCTATGTTTGGCCTAACACAACTCCTAGGGTAGTATCTGAAGCATCTATGTGAATATGGAAGGGAAGCTTCCAATTAGGACCACAAATAATAATGGTGGTGGTAAATAATTACTTTGATTGTTTGAAGGTTGTATCATAGGTAGGATTGCATATAAAGTTAACAAATTTAGTTAGAAGAGTGAAAAATGGTGATGCTACCTTATTAAAATTGTTGATATATCTCCTATAGTAACTAACATGTCCTAAAAAACTCTTAACATATTTCTATTTTTGAGGAATAGGTAAGTTTTTATGATGTTTATTTTTATAGGGTCAACATTAATTCCTTTAGTAGATATGTGGTGGCTTAAAACAATGCCTTCTATAAAAACATATGCAACATTTCTTGTGAGTGAGAGACAGGTGGTACTCATGACAATGTTGCAACAATTTCTCCAAGTTCTTGAGGCATTCATCAAATGTTTATCCATAGATAGTGAAGTCATCCATATAAATTTCTACACATTCATTTGCCATATCTATAAAAATACTTAAGATAACCTTGTGAAATTATATAAGAGCAATACACAACCCAAAAGGTAATACACCATAGGCATAAGTATCCCAGGGAAAAGTAAAAGTGGTATTTTCCTTGTCCTCAGGGGTGATTATATTTTATTTGTAACCATTGAAGCCATCTAGAAAGGCAAAATATTTCTTTCCTGCTAGTGTGTCCAACACTTGATCAATGAAGAGTAAAAGAAAGTGATCCTTTCTGGTTATTGTATTAATTTCCTTATAATCTATGCATACATTCCATTCTCCATCTTTATTTGGTACAATTACCAATGGTGAAACCCATTCACTATCTGAGATGGGATATATAAATCTAGTAGTCAAGAGTTTTTATAATTCCACTTTGATTATTTCTTTAAGACTTGGATTCATCTTATATTGTGGTTGTATAATTCATTGGCACTCTTCTTTGATGTAGATATGATGTGTGCATGTTTATGGGCTAATTTATTTCATATCTTCACAATCCCATGCAAAAGCATATTTGTTTGCATGTAACATGCTGACTAGGTGCTTTTCCTCATTTAACTCCAACTTGCTATTAATAAGTAATGTTTTTCTTGGAGATATTTCAAGTTGCTATGAGAGTTATTTCAATATTTCTATATTGCTAATGGATCTGGTTTGGTTATAGCTATAAGGCAGTAATTGGTGGAATATTTTTTGCATAGATTCATCATAATTATCTAATTCTTAGAGGTTGGAAAATGGGCAATCAAAAAATTGCAAGTGGTTGAGATATGAAGAATGAGTTTGATAATTATGCTAAATAACATGAGAGAGAATTATATCTTCTTTCTCATCAGCCAATGTGCATGCATGGTCTATGGTAGATATAGGAATCAAGGGAGGTTGGACTACCTCATCTTTTTTAGCCCATAATGTATGTTCTAGTTTCAAAATTGGTTGTGTCGAGTGATAAAGGACCAATTGCTTAGTGTGGTTACCATTGAATATCATCAAGTTACCTGATCTATAGCTGAGGAAGGCATCAACTATGGAAAGCCAAGCTCATCCTAAGATAAGAGGGTATCCACCCAAATTAGACTTAGGCTACAACATAATGAAATATTTAGGATATTCCTAAGAATATATAGTAATGACAAGGTCTTCAATGATTCCTTTTGGTCTGACTATAGACCTGTCAGTTATTTGTAGCATTGTAGATGTGGGATAAATATTATTCAACTATAGTTCGTGCATGGTTTCAATTATCATTCCATTAATGGTAGCCCCCATGTATATTAATATATTAGATATATGTTGGTCATATACCTAGACTATTACTACTGGGCATCTTGGATTTGAATATTTCTATGGCAGGGTGTTTTTCAGTATGATGTCTACCATCTGACCAATAACATGCAAAATATTAGGATATTTCCTCTTCCTTATAGTTTTTCATAGATAGAGATCTCTAAAAAATTTATAATGAGGATTTTTTATGCAAATATTCTTGAGCTATCCCATAAAATCAAACTTAGGTTCAATTACATGTCGTTGAAGGCTTAGACATTCTGTAAATGGTGGGGTTGCTTTCTCAACAACTTTATTTATAGGTTCAAAGATTTATTGGAGTCGTATTCAAATATATCAACATATAAAACAATTGAAAAACAAATTCTAAAAATACTCATCTTCTATGCATTCATTTTCTTGATTACATGGTTGTGCCTTCATCTAATTTGCTTGATTTTATTGCTCTATCTTTCGTGTTTTATTTGTAGTCTTGATATCTTTCTCTAACTTCATACTTCCTTGGGATACACCTGTAATGTGATCTTATTGTACTCATTTCATGATTTTTTCAATCCACTTTCTACCTTGTACCTTCTTGGGTTCCCATTTTCTTCTCATTTCCTCTCCTTTATACTCCATTCCTTGTTTATCTATCACTCCATTGCCATTTTTATTTGTTTCCACATTTGTGCCTACTTTTCACCTGTATTATTTCCTTGTTTGACCTATTTTTTTAGGTTTAACTCTTCCTTATAAATACCTATTTGTTTAATCCACTTCAGCCATACATATCCATGCCCTCTATCTCTTCTTTAGGGTTATCTTTTATCCTTATTTCTCCCAATCTGCATACTATCTCTCTTTTCTTTATATATGCAATCAAAATTAATGTCCAAACACTCATTTACCTCCAAAAATGACTACTACAATCTTGAGTCTACATTCATGTCTTCATGGGTGACCTTCATGTCTTCTTTTCATGTTTCTTCTCTTATTTCAAGTGGTATAATTGTTAATGAATCATAATATTCTTCATTCTCTTCATATTCAACATGTGGAATGCCTTCAATCTCCATCATCTTATCTTTTATAAGAAACATTCTTTCCTTATCATCATATTTCCATTTGATAGGTGATGTTCTCGGCCCATACTTAACCAAATTTGAGGCCTTATGTTTGACCTTCACTAATTATTTCTTCATAAATATATAAACAAACTTGAAATCAATGTTATCATACAAAATGAAAGACCACATAGTCTCCTTGAATGTCTTTGGCATAATCACTCTCCATATTTTCTTCTTATCTTCACTCTCATGTGCCCTTATTGGAACTTCTCACTCCTTATTCTCTTTAATGAGACCTCTCTTCACTATCTCTCTATCTTGTTTCTAATTTGGAAACTTTTCATCCCTTATGCCTCTTTAGGTTGTCATCTTTTTCTTCTCTTCATTCTTCAAGACACTCATCTTGTGCCTTCTCTCTTTCACAAGTGACTCTAGTGTCCACTTAACCCTTATTCTCTCATTCTATCTAGTCCATTGGCTTCCTTATCTTCTCATGATCTTCACCATGAGATCTATCCTCTCCATACTTTTCCTCAATTTTATTCTCAAGTCTTCTATGTCTCTCTCTAAACCCATCTTATCTCACTTCTTTGCTTCTTAGGCATATTTAGACCTTCCTATTAGAAATATTATCAATATTACCTCTTAGACCTATATTGGGAATTTTTTTCTATTTTGGAAACTTTTCATCCCTTATGCCTCTTTAGGTTGTCATCTCTTTCTTCTCTTCATTCTTCAAGACACTCATCTTGTGCCTTCTCTCTTTCACAAGTGACTCTAGTGTCCACTTCACCCTTATTCTCTCATTCTATCTAGTCCATTGGCTTCCTTATCTTCTCATGATCTTCACCATGAGATCTATCCTCTCTATACTTTTCCTCAATTTTCTTCTCAAGTCTTCTATGTCTCTCTCTTTAAACCCAACTTATCTCACTTCTTTGCTTCTTAGGCATATTTAGACCTTCCTATTAGAAAGCTGATCAATATTACCTCTTAGACCTATATTGGGAATTTCATATTATTCTAGTCCTCTATCTACGACCTCTCTTTATCTTCCTTTACTCTCGTTTGGAGTATTCTTTTTTCTCTCTTCTCTCTTGAGCTCCAAGGCTCTTTCTATGTCTTCTTCACTAGTCCTTTCTTCAATAGCTTCCAGTATTTTGTCATAGGAATTTAAAACATTATCTCTTCTCTTTATAAATCTTATACTCCTCTATTCTGACCTTAGAAGATTAGACATGAAACCTTTTTCTCCCATAATACCCTTCAAGATGTCATCTCAAGCATTCCTCATAGCATGATTTATCAACTTCAAATAGACAAGTTTCAAGGAAATTAAACCAAAAATCAAACCAAAATTACCTTGATATAATGAAAACTTATCTAGAGATAAGATAATTAGTCTTGAAAATCATAAACTTCTACTTTAGTCTTATCAAATATCTCATCCAATGTTTTGGTTTGACTTGACTCTTACTTGCTCAATCTAGCTCCACTAGCTTAGACCGCTATGCTTGTTAGTCTCCTTATCTAATCCCTATTTTTTTCACATTTAAAATCCCATCTTTATGTCCTTATATATCTTTTGTGTCCATCACAATCATTTTCCTTTCAATATCATTCATTACCTTCACAAACTTTCTATCACACTTTCACTAGCTTCTTATTAGGCTAGTCTCTTAGGTCTTAAAGGCCAAAATATGACATAGGTTTTAGTTATTAAATATTTTATCAATAATGGTCTTATTTAATGTCATTAAAATTTTTAAAACCCCTCAAAATTATTCAAACACACTACAAGACTCATTTCACACCCCATGGTCTCAATGTTCTCCTAAGGGTTGTAACCTTTTTATGTGCCTTTTTGGTTTATTTCATCAACCTGCCACTTTTACTTAAGATATAAAAATAATTTAGGTTACCCTTTATCTCCCTTTAACTCTTCATAAAGTTTCAAGACCTGGGTCATTCACTTTCTCCACTTATTATCCTCTTTTAGGCCTAATTAGCCCTAGTTGCAACACAACAACTCATCTATGTACCTGTGAGGTATGTACAGACATAAAACCAAGCTATAAAGTTAGGGAACCTTAAATTTTACAAGATTATAAATTTTTAGATAATTTTAATGGTAAAAACTCTTTTAATTAACAAAACACTAATCCCAGGGTTTCTTGCCTACACAGAAGCCTGAGAGGTAAATTAATTTAATTTTTAGAGTTTAGTAATATTTCAAATGATAAAATTTTAATGTTCAATTTTTTTTCCATCCTATAGTCCTTTTCAAACCTTTATATCACCTTGATTAATTCTTAGTCACTCTCCAAACACAAATTGATAGGGTTTGTAACATAACATTGCATGTACAATTATGGGGGTTGACATTTGTTGACTCAGGTTCCATAACAAGGGTTTATACTTATATACTTATATAATATTATCTATCCACACATGTTACATCTTATACAAACCTTAATCCTTATTTAAAGACCTTTATTCTCTTTCCAAACCTAGGTTCCTTAGTTATATTTGATATAGTTTGCCTATGTAAGGAATACAGGGTAAAAAGTGCATTGAGCCTACTAAGATGCTTGAAAACCTTCTCTCTAGTTTCCCACTATGATATTATAGTTCTTTATAATATTCAAAAAATAACAAATCCCAACAATATACCAATCCATCACCAAACAAGACTCTTAACTATGTTAGATAAAATAGGGTACTTGTATGGTTATTGACTTGTATGAGTACAATAGATTCAGGACTATGGATTTATCTTACTCTACCCTTGGACTAGTAGGTCTATTTTTATATCTCAATTTATCTCCTCCATATAACATTAACTCACCAAATAATGGTTCTTTCTCACACCAACCTTCCAAGTAACATCATGATACCATAATTTTGGTTGTCATAAGCTATGAATAGGGTATCAAAAAGGAGTTGCATTCTCAATGGTTCTTTCAATTTATAGTCTTTATTAAGTCACCTAGGTCCTATATTATTCTAACAATATTCCACAATCAATGCTTCATATTTATTCCTCTAAAACAATTGTTAAATCCCTTCCTTTTGAATGTAACATACAGTCCTCCCCAAACATGTAGACATACATGTACAGAGTCTATGTATATATAACCTCTAAGGCTCACATAAAAAAATGTGTACACATAAAAATAATAATACAAATGGATTAAAATGGAAACACCATAATGATAAATTTATCTTTATTCATTGATTCAAGATTTCATTACAACATAGTCCACATATGGACTTGTTCATCTTCATGAGGGTTTTTGAACATTTTATATTTCTCTATGTTCATCCCTCTCCTTGGAAACATCTCTCTCCATTCACACTATCTAATTGAATACCAAATCTTCCCAATCCAACTTCAAGATTAGTTTTTGGGTTGGTTACACCAACTTGTTTTTCATAACCAACTACAACATACAAGGTCATTTACATGACAAATCTTGACTTTTGATTGCTTCTATTCTAATGAATTATAATGAAATATGTTCCAAAGTTAATTTCATGACTTATTACACTCATTGAGCTAACTTTTCCCACCTAACACTTCAAACCATTCGTATGACCCTCCTAGATTCTTTTCAAACAGCTGATTTTTAAAATTTCCTATTTTGGATGGAAAACACCTAGAAGCTATATAACACATATTGAGTACCGAAAATGGACTCTAAGACAAAAAAATGAACCTTATAAGGTCCCATACACTCATTTACATCAAACATTGACTAAATTTTACATCCTATTGAAAAAACTAAAAAATATGTTTTCTTAGCTTGATGCTTCTGCATCATTTATAGAGGCCTTAAGAAATGTCATTTGAATTTATTTTTAATGTTTAAATAATGTTTATTTTTTGGTGTGGATGATATGTTCATTTGAATTATATGGAAGAATGAGTGAACTAGTAATTAACTTCTATTCTATAACTCCCCATTTATAAAAATGTCTTGTTAAGGAATAAATAAGTTTGTTTGAAAAATAAGGATTATTAATCCTTGAATGAAATTAAAGGCTATTTATCTTTTGATATTATGATTGTGTGAAGGCTTAAACCTATCAAACCATAGTTGTATGATCATATTGAAAAATAATCAAATCTCTCATCAAACTCTTAAACATTATGGAATACATTATAAGTTGTGAACACTTCATAAATATGATCTTGTGACCCCATAATAATAATAATAATAATAATAATAATAATAATAATAATAATAATAATAATAATAATAATAATAATAATAATAATAATAATAATAATAATAATAATAATAATAATAATAATAATAATAATAATAATAATAATAATAATAATGGATATTAAATAAATTATGCTACAAGATAAAAATATAGGGCTTGTGACTATGGATAATTTTATTTGATGATGATATAGTTCATAATAATGATATTTTATCTATCAAATATCATACCTCTTCAAGGTCTTAGAAATTTTTGGAGCATTGTTGAGAATAATTTTAGTGTTGTCATTATAAAATAAGTTTATATTAACCTTTGAGTGACTATGGGGGACTCATCTCATGTGGGACCATAACTAACTGGTCCCATGATTGTAACCTAGAATTTGATGAACTAAGACTAACCTCCTAGACCATCCATATTAATAAAAAATGATTAATTATGGATGAATATATAATATTATAATTTTGAATTAGCTTAAATTTAATGATTTCTTTATAGATTAATGGGCTCATTCAATCTGTGTAAGCATGATTATGTTAATTAAAATAAATCAATTATTTTTAGTTTCAAAGTAGTGCATGGGAAATCTATACATTGTTTTCAGAGGAGGGTCAAAGTATTTTGACCTCTAAGAAAAGTTTATAAATAAAATGTCTACATAATCAATTTAAATATAAACTTTAAGAGAATAAATTATGGATTTTACTGCTATGTGATGAACTTATTAAGAGTACGTAACATGATAATTTAAAAGTTCTTAAGTTTAATGTTTTTTAATGAATGACATTTGGTGTTAGATAGAGTGATATGATTTTTGAAATGGAAAAAAATGTATGATGGGATTGTATGGGACTTATTTTTTATCCATATCCTAGTGAATGTGGTCCCAAATGGAAATATTAAGTAATATAATGTTGTGTTGGTATCCTTAGTAATTTACTAATGGTAGGATGGAAACTATCGGTATAACTTCCATTAAACGGAAATAGTCATATTTATTAGTGAAGGAATGAAAATATTCACCTTAAAAATAAACTAATTATTAGTGTAGATTTATTAGTGAACGAATGAAAATATTCACCTTAAAAATAAACTAATTAGGGTGATGAATTTGGGAAAATTTCCCTATTACTATGTGGTGGCGAGGGCACTTTTTATGATATAAATGTACCTAACCCAACACATTATGGTATTTTTGAGTTGATGCATTTGAAATGTTCAAAATAATTTTGTGAAAATCATTAATGTGTACATTAAATTAATTACCTTTCCACTACTTGACTCTAGGGAGTCAAATTCACATGATATTCTTATTAATTATTTGCATTGTTAGAAGATGCAATTGCATTACAATATATCCATTATTTTAGGTAAAAAAATTTAAATATAATTATTAATTTTTAGGGAGATTTATTTGTGGATAATTTTAAATCAAATCATTATAAATATTCACTACAAATTGTGAAACACCATTGTGTTCAATTCTCTTCTAGGAATATGTGTGATGGCATCCATATGATGGTGATCTAGAAAATCCTAATGCTTGGTAGTTTGGGTAAATTCATATTCTTGTTATAATGAATTTTTTCTTGTGGAAAATAAAAAAAGCACGTGATGATTTTATCATCATGCTATGCTAGTGGTTAGATCTATAAACTAAATCTCATTTGATATTTATAAAAAAATTGCATGTTGATGAAAGTTGCAGTTGTGTGAGAACCATATTTTTAAAATGGAAATGATTATTGTTTTGGTGAAAAAATGAAGAACCTTATAAGTCATAAAATATTCCCTTGACCATTTAAGTGATGCAATGAGACATCAGATTGAATTTATAGTTACAAAACTAATCTTTTATATATTTACTATAATTAAAATTAAACATTATATGTAATACTATTATTGGTAACTTAAAAAATTTATGTGGGTAAATTCCCATATAGGATTACCCTTCCCATATAGGATTACCCTTTCCTGTGGACACCAATGAAATAATGCATGATTGAAAATTTGAATGTGAATCATAAACAAAAAATCTATTTTACCATGGTTTCAATTATGAATGAGGGATCATCTATGTTAATATATATGAAATTACATTAAAATTTATTTTAAAACAACATACAAGAAAAATCATTAATAAAGATCAGCAAGATTGTTTTTATCTACTTTCATTAAAACTATTAGGGCATACTAGTTCCATGATTGATCAAAATACCTATTGAGATAGAATAATAATATAATATTACAACTTGATGTGAACACAATTATATATCGTTTGTTATAATATTATTGTGTGATTTTATTTCCCATGAAGTTGAGGTTGATTATATAAAAAATATATTTTTCTCCCTTGAAAGTGTAATCATTGTTGTATTGTGATTTGACATGGTTTCTGCCATAATTTTTGATATTGTTTCTATGATACTATGTTGAAAATACTATGTATATTCTTATTTTATTCCATTCTAGGGTAAAACTATGCTTGATTGTGGAAGAGTATGTTGATCTTGAGTGTGTGATAACTAATTTGATTATGTATTTGATTTGGGATGAGCCTTTGTGTCATCAATTGATTGTGTGATGAATTTATGGGTTTATATTCCATGTACTAATTATCTTGGTGATTGATTATTTAAACTTTTATGAGATCTAACATTCTAAATTATGGGTAAATAAATAACTTTGAAATGTGATTGGTTGTTCTATTCACTATAAAAATACTAAATGATACTATTATAATAAGTTATTTAAAACACAACATTTGAATGTTTTGTTTATGATGTTTACTTATTACAAATATGTACAATTTCATTGTGATGACATAGTTATTAAATTTTCCATATTTGTGTAACATGTTTTATTTTTATGCGATAAAAAAATTATGGAGTAATGCTAAGGTTGTTGCAATTTCCATTTTTAGATATTTATATTTTATGACAATGGTTAAAATATTTCATTCATTATTTTATTCTTCTCCTTCTGTTATGGGATTTATTTGGGTGGTTTTGATAAGGATAAAAATAAGTGTACGTATCAATTAGTTATATCAAGTACATCAAATTTATAAAAGTACGTAACATACAGGCCTTTGCTAGGGTATAAGTCCTAGACTAGTGTTTTCAAAGGATATTGTCTCTTTTGCGGTCAAATGTCTCCCTTATATGCAATATTATTTATATCACATGATTAGATACCATTATTAGTACTTGGATCCTAAGTAGTTATGAGTTTGGTGAATGTGTCTTATTGTTACATTATTTCATCATATGAGTGTTTTATTATGGTTTTGTGCCATTTTTAGAAATAACATTGTTCATAAATTATACTATTGATTGATATTTCCAACTTAGTATGTTAATGATATTTGCTTTAGTGTTTTCATTTGGGTATGCTGATGATATATATGTTTTATTTATAGATGAGTTGTCCATTACATATTATATATCATCAGTTGGGTTAGTAATGACTACATATTCTATATTTCCTATCATATATGCTAATGATTTAAAAGGATCATATTTCTAAATATATTTTTCTTATTATATACATTTTTAAATATTCTATGGTGGTTGTTATGATATTACTCTTATTGTGTTTGATAAATCACTTGGTATACCTAGTGATATCTACTGCCATCTTATAGATATGGACTAAAAATGGGTTGCCTATGGTTTGTATTCCATTTTTTAAAACATAATTATTATAAAATTCTAAAAAATGGAGTTTTTCGAATGGTTGAAGTATGTAATGCCCCACCTACCCTCATTTTGTCTTATTCACATGGTTAAATACTAATTAGAATTGGATAAGTAAATAAACTATCTAATTATGATCGGTATCCTGTTATATCTCTTACACATTTGATTATATTATATTAGATCATGGAAGAATGAATAGTTATTATTATTATGATGAATAATCATTTATTAATTTAAATTTATTCTTTATACTCATACCATAGAGGTAATGTTATGAGTTTGTTACATGTATAGGAATAAGTGTTTTTGGATGATTCATAATCCTATATACTAATGATGACATGAGTTGGTAAGGGTTTGCTTTCATTTCATTAGTTTTCTATCTAAGTCGACATGGTGCAAGTGAGAGATCTAGCAAAGGATATCTAGAGTGGCCATGGATCCTAAAAATGGTATTTGTAATGGTAGTCATTCTTATGTATAATTTGATTATATGGAATATAGATGCCATGGGAACTTGGCATCTTATTATGAGTATTAAAAATTGATATTTTATATTAAATTTGGATAATAATCCATGAGACAATATAAATAAGAAATAAGGTTAATAAATCAAAAGGTTTTATCATATGGGTTTCCATTTGAATTATTTACACCTATGGTATGAATGATTTTATGATCGATAAAGAAGTAGGAAAAACAGGGTAGCTGAAAAAAGTTGTGTGATTGATTTAATGGGATTGAATACGTACTTATTTAGAATTTATTAGATAAACAATGCAAAGGCTTTGATTTGTATTTATATTAAACCTTTTGAAACTATATCAGATGAGGGTTCAATAAAACAAATATGTCAACCCATATGTTTTGAAAGAATTGTAATTTGGATGACTTTTGAGGTATGAAAACTAGACAAGAAATATGAACACTAGTGTTGATGTTAGTGCCCCTATGTGGATGGTAGTGTCCAACAAGATAAAAAAATACTAAGGATATTTAACTGAAAGTGAAGTATATAGATCAAGGTTAGAGATTTATGTAGTTTAAAGTGGTCTAGGTGATCAAAATAATAGGGTCAAATTAAGAGATAATTAGTTAGGTAAAATGAGATAGCAAATGTGACAATTTTGGTAACATGAAGGTCTAGAATTGAAGTGTAGATCTCTAATTGGTATTTATCAAATATACAAGACTAAGATGTTATACATGTTTAGATTTTGTATCTACACAATATCTATGCCTATTGTCACCTATATAGATAAAGTAGTCTCCACTACGTTAACCAACTAAGTTAAACAAATATGATTATTAGTTGAACATATCTATATAAGTAAATAAATGTACATAAACCATAATATTAACAAAAAATTACCTTTTACTATGTGCACATTGGTTAGGTAACAAAAATATATTGACAATTGAATGGTCCACAATTTGGTTGTGAAAAATATGAGACTATCTCCTAGTGCAATGCAAAAAACATTACACATATATATTGATAAATTTTCTAGGTAAAATATTGCTAATATTTTTTCTATTTTTTCGTAACATGTGAAATATGTAAGATATATGCGCATGTGTAGTCAAAAATTCCAAACCAAATGTATATGTCAAAAATTCCCCAATCATAACCATTTAATTTTGTTGCCTAGAAGCACTACCATAATTGGGTTACATTACATCATACACATTATTTTATGATCCAATGTATACAATACCATAAGGTATGTAATGGTGTGATTAGGCATCAACAGTAGTTGGTACATTCCCATGTCCACCCTCTCTAGTATGAGTGCGAGAAAGAGGACTCATATGTAGAATGAGGGTATCAACAAACACCTTAAGTGTATGTAAACTTTTAATCTCTAAAAGCTCCTTCATTATAGAGGGAATTATCTTAGGATGACATGGATCTGGATAAAGACTCTCACACAATGATCAGACACAAGAAATACACCTGATCTATCATGCATTGAGTATTTTCTTCCACTTTAAAACAACGAGTGATCAAAATAATAATGGTTTTCATTAAGGATAAAATCATAATAGAGTTTTCTCAAAAAATGTAATTGAACTTCATGGTTTTTATAAGGTGTATAGTAAAAAACCTATTCACTATCAGTTCCAAAATTTGTATGTTATAAAATCATTGTGGCACCAATGGATTCAGAAGTATTTGTATGATAATAAAGGTGGTGCAATGGTTGTTCGATCAATGAATATTGCACACATTTTATCTTTTGTTATTTGTTTATGCTTTGAACTAGTTATTGAAATTTTGTTAACATGGTAGAATACATATCTATCTGATTTATAACCTATCCATTTGTCAATTTAGTCTTTTATTAAGTCAACTTTGCCTAATAATTACTCTAATGGATTTGCCATAGAAATATGGCCGGTGTTGGTTCAAATGGGTCCCTCATTATGTTAATTATATATTCAATCTATATTTTATTTTCTATTATGTGTGTAACCAAATCCTACTAACTACCTTGAAATGCTTAGAAAATTATAGGAGGGTTATGATAGTTATGATGGTTTTGTGGATTTTTCTTTCAATCTTCAATTCACACTTCATTTTTTAATTGTGAATGGTTTTAATGTGCTATACAAATTAAAAAATAGATAGTTTTAACAAAAAAAAATGTAAACCGCCCAAAAATTATAATTTTGGTGTTAATTGGTATAACAATAGTTTATTTACCTCTCCTTGTAAGTGACATTATCCATCGTCTCACTAAATAAGCTTTTTAGGAGATTTTAACAGAGGTTGTCAAGGTAGAAGTGTAAATGCTTGGAACACAAGTGCCAATTTGATGATGTTACTAGTGTTTGTATGCAATGAAAACTTTTAACAATGAAATAAAATGTTTCAACATTTTTTTAGAAAATGTTGATAATAATGTGCATGCATTGTATTGTCAATGATACCAAGCCTAGTTAAATAATGTGTATTCTTTAATTTAGAAATGCATATATATTTATGCTTAATCCACGTTTTGAAAACATAAAAAAAAGCATTAAAAAGTCCACTTTTTAGCCCCCAAACATTTTACACCTTCCCATGCATTTAGTCCAGTAGTTTATAAACATTGATTTTTCTTTATTATGGCCTTTTCATGAATTACACCTTTTTGACGGATTTTAAGCCCTTGGACGTATTGGGACAGGCCTGAATTTGTTCTCTGAGGTTCACCATGAAAATAAGATATTTATGTGTATTATATATACTAAGTAGAATACCAACTATTAAAATCAAATAAATAAAGAAATAATCCTCCTTTCCAAACCAAAAAAAAAAAAGTCACAAACTTATAAGTTAGATAAATTGTGGAATAAAAGAGTCTATTCTTGTCGAGTATCTTGTAGTTTACATAAATAAATAGCAAAAATCAGTTAGGTAACCATAGGCGTATTTACTTTCAGCTGTCGTTTTGGTCCCCATCAAAACAAATGTCATTCATAACATTGATTTAAAGCCATTCCAAAAGAAAGATATATACTAAGCTTCAAAATGACCGGAAAGATGATAACCCATATATCCTTTCAAACCTTTTTAATCAGTCCTTAAATTAGCTGCGACAATGTAACACCAAGTAGATATATATGATTCTATTGTACTCGATTGCATGCACCACAACCCTGCCAATGATTGGTGACTTTGCATTCGAAACGTAAATTCTTTTTTCCTTCACAGTTAAAAGCCTAGAATCATTAATAACTTTACAAACTTTAATTACTTTAAAATGACTTAAAATTTAAAATTAACTATATTTAATTAAATATACACAATAATATTTATCACCATAAATAGTTTTGACCAACAGTTCAAACTGGGTCATTGCAAAGTAGTTTTCTTGTATCAAAAAACAGTCGGTCAATATTGGTAAATTGTTGAGAGCAGATGCCAACATTTTTTCGCCATTAAACTCATTCCTTTATTGTGACAATACCTTACAGCAGCTGCATGGAAAGAGCTGCAAGTACTTGCAGACAAGAAGAAGCGGAAGAAAACAAATGTGAGAGCAATCCACCGTCAATGAAATGGATTGTGCGACCCACTTTTGTTGTTGTGGAATTAAAACATTGAAAAGTCATCAGACCCCGGTTTGAGAACATGAATAAAGTTGTAGAATAAAATAAAAGGAAAATTAATGGATACTGGCTTCCTCAATTTTATTGGTGAATGACAATTAAAATTTATCAGTTGTATAAACAAAACGGCTTTAATGAACTATCTTATTATTTCGAGGTTTTTTTATTTATTTTTAATGTAGCTTTAATACATTTTTTAGATTTATTGAATTATTTATTCCACTGTGGTTTAAGAAAAATCTTTCTAATGATGTTCTTCATTTTTTAATATGAATTTATCATGAAGCGATATTAATGGTCTACAAAATTCTAATTTATTTTTGTCATGGAATTTTTTTCATTTATTATTATTTTTGACAAGTGATTTTATTGTTATATAAAAATATGAAATCATATAATTATAATGATGTTGTAAACTCTTTAATCTGTTATTTTATTATGATTATATTTATTTTTATTAAAATATAAAATTAACAAAAGATAAATGTTAGATTTATATATTTTGATATTTTTGATTTTATATTTGTAATGAAATAGAAATATATATTTAGTTACTTATTGTGAAGATTAGTGTTACTTTTATATATGAACACAGTCTAAATTATGAACCTATCATTAGTTATATAAGTATATTGTACAATTCATACCTTGATTTTAGAATTGAGATTGCAAATTGATTATAATATGTATACTTTTAGTTTAATTCACCATTATAAAAACCAAGAGAATGGTTGACTTGAAAACCATGGCATAAATGGAATTGTGAAGTTATATTGAATTATTTATCATGTATTATTGAAAAACTTGTCAGATAGGTAAGATATGGCATCGAACATCACTCAGGCCTCCTTGGGCATGCCACTCCCATCGTTCTCTAAGATAGGGTTCTTCAGAGGGTCCATATCAACTTGCCTTACAAGAAACCATCGCCTCAGATCGATTTTCATCCGCACAAAATTGTCAATCCATGCGGAGGCCAAGAAGGTAGAGTAGATTCCCAGTCTCGCATCTCCATACAACGTCAATGGTCAGGAGGAAGACATAATGTCTGAGAATGTGGATCCTCTCGCTGCTACACCCCAAGATAAATCCTCAATATTTGAAAAAATATTGGGAAAGGAGATCCCTAGTACCAAGGTTTAAGAAGATGACAAGCTTCAAGGTCACATCTTTCCAATTAGAGAAAAAACGTATCAGGGCCAAGATGAGCATCACTTTCTGATGGAAATAGATACACAATGCATCCACAGGTCACAGAATATTACGACTATAAATTCAGGTGGTTCTACTAAACTTATCAAGATAAATTTGGGAAAGAAGATGATGCATGAAAAATATTTGACAAAATTCCTGAGAGGAATTCGGTCCTCTAGATCAAAGCTCTTCCCACAACACAGGTAAGACATGAAAATAAAATTGGGGGTGTCTCAAAGAGTTTGTTTGTTACTTCAAATACATGTGATCAAATGGAAGTGTTCGTAAACAAGGACTGCAAGGGATTGATCTGGGATCCTAATGCCACTAATTCACAACTACAATGCGAAAACATGGGGCATGCATATTTTAATAAATGTTAATGTACCGTTCATGTGCTGTTATTACCGGTAATATAACATAATCTAAGAAGATAGGGCAACAATTAATGGTTCTTTCCCTCTCTGGGAAAACCATCTATCTTTGGGGTCAATCGACAGATTACCTGACTGATCTTAAGCACAAACTTGATATTTATATCGGGATCGTTGTCGATCTACAATGTTTTATTCCTGATGAAAAAAAAATTAGGATCGTTCCCCTCTGTCTAGATACCATTTAGGTAGGGACTCTGCCCTCTTCTTGGTGTTGCAGATGTGTGGAAGAGCCGAAGGTTTAGTACAGTCAACATCTACCAAACCTGTGACATTTACAAAAATGGTAAAACTTTCGTTCTCCAAACCCAATCCATTGAATCCATAACCTATCCCTCGTCTGTATATAGCAGAGCATGCATATTAGGTGCTAATTATAGCGATCATAACAGAGGATGTGCCACAGTACCAGAGAACCTCAACTTTTATCATTAGATTCGCACGACATAGACAAAGCATTTTGAGATACACATCTGCTAATTCTTTTTTATTTTCAATGATCAAAAAGCCTATCAGATATCATTTCCGAAAGGACCATGGTTTTGGATAATTGTGGGTCTGTTCATCACTCCTTGCTTTTCATAATTTATCCCTATACACTCTTAATATACACTCTCAGTAATATTTCAGTCTAGGTCCATCTTCAAAATCTTTCATTAAATTTCTAATATACTTTCAAGGAGATAGGTAACTTCTTGGCCTCCTACGTTAAAGATGATGTAGTAATTGTGGACTGTGCGTATATGCCCACATTTTCTTTGGAGATTGATCGAACAAAGGTTTATTAGATAAAATGATTTTTAGATATGGAAAAACATATCACATTTAGGTATTGGATTATGATAACATCATATTTTGATGTCATATATTTGTATTACAATGTCATATATAAGCTTTTTATATTCAAATCCAAGAACTTTCTTTAAAAATGAGACGAAATCAAACACTAAAAGATGGATTCCTTTAAGGCAAAAGGTAGTGGATGTAGGTGATGATCAAGGAGAGAGTAACCAATATTTAATAGAGATTGAAAAGAATAAATTTGGAGTATCAGATACATATGTTGAAGAATTTTTCCCAACTGAGAAGGATAGAGGAGAAGATCATAATACTTGTTCGAAGAATCCATCAGGAGGTGTGGAAGGGGGTCACAAAATGAACAAGGACTCAGATGAGAAGTTAAAAATTGACTCAAATATGTAATCTCAGAATACAAACACACCTTTAAATTATTCAACATCAAATTTACAAATTGTAAAAAAAATAAAACAAAAAAAAAAAAAAAAAAAAAAAAAAAAAAAAAACCAAAATCGAAGAAATTATGGGATATATTTAATATAATTTTAAAAAATCATATTATTTTTGTATGGAAATTTCTTGTCTTTTAGCTTACATATTGTTGATATCACCACATTACTTAGTGCTGACACATCCCTTATTATTGGGCTTATATTTTTTTATTACATTTTAAATTGTTCTTTCATGGGTGTAAGGATTTGATTTTTTTCTCTTTTTGGATGTACTCCCTTTTTTGGCCCTCTTTTTTTTCAAATCTATAGAGTTTAATTTAAAATTTTAATTAATATGAATTTATGTTTTTCGTTTAGAGAAAAGAATAAACCTTTCGATTTCATATGACAAAACAATTTAAAAATAAAAACTATTACATTTTCTCATTACTTGACCATAGCATTATTATGTTGTGGTATCAAATATTTAAGTTGGACACTAAAACTAATGTGCTCATTCACATTTCTAAGACACATAGTGTTAAGAAAACATTTTTGTAAATATAAACTAATTAAGTTAAAAGCTTGAGATAGTTCGGAGTAAATCAATAATCTATGTGTGAGGAAAAATAGTGATAATAAGATTTAAATTGTCTTTTATTAAATTATTAGCCTATATTAATGCTTTTAGATATATGTTGTCTTAGATATTTTTAATATTATCTTATGATTTGTGTAACATCATGGTAGAGGAGGACGCTAAAAAATAAAAGGGAGGATCATAATAGACCTAAGTTATTTGTGAATCACTAATCACATGAAGGGATGAATATTGATGGATGATCTCAATAAGCTTTCTTTAACATAAAATAAAATGAATATTTAAATAATTACAATATGTATTTGTAATTGTATGAGACATACCACCTTATATAAGTGGTATAGAATATTTATGTGATACATTAATTTATACATATTTTTTGGAGATCTTAGAGTTTGAAAGACTTAAGGGATGAGTTGTGGACTAGGAACATGAGTGTTAAGTGATGGGGGAATTAAAATTAAATTCATAATATAATATAATTGAAAAATTTGTATAAATTCATCTAAAATATTTTTATTTTCATTTCTAAACATTACTAAGTTATTTAATCTATTGTAAAAGTATCAATTTTGAGGAAGAACGATTTAGCATCCTTTTTTTCTTATGCCATGTTGGAAGGCATTTATCTTTGTTTAAACATTATAAAACAAAATTAATAATGATTTATTTATGTGTAATTAAGGATTGATTTGTTTTATATAATTTTACTTCAATTCAATGACATTTTCATTTTTTATGTATATGTGAAAAAACTAAAATACATAGATATTATACAATTATGTTAAATAATTATTATTGATCATGATTTACAACTTCATACCATGTTATTTTTATATCATACCTTAGATTATTATCATATGTTCACTTTTCTATGATGAATGTAAAGCCCTTCTATTTGAGGGAGAAAATGATTAGAGAGGAGGATCCAAATGAATTGTATGGACAACAAAGAGATTAGATTGTAGGTATACGTACATTATCTAGGACATATAATATTTTTATCATTATATGTTGTATTTTTTGTATCGATTATTGTAGTTTATGCCCAAATTTTTTTGAGTTCTAGTTTTGGAGTCTATGTAAATAGTTGGAAAAAATTATTGGTCAATAAGTTTTGTCTATAGGTTTCGTCACATTTTGTGATTATAAATTACAAGATCCTCAAACCAATGGATCATTTTAATTAATTCACCATTTTAATCAATACATGCTTTTATACCATGTTCACAAACCAAAACATTAAGATTAAAATTTTAAGTTGTCTTTGTGACATTACATCTAATGAGTAGTTTTTTTTACACCAATGATACATGCCAACCTATTGAGATCGCTTGTCACCATTTAGATGTTTTTGAAATTGACATGCTTTGTATCATTTTAGTTGGGTGACATAATTTTATTAACAATTTGTATAAACAATTATGTAGTGTTAATAAGGTAACATCTTTTATTTTTGCTAAATTAAAAAAATAGTGCATAAATTCTAAAGCTTAAATAAGATTGCAATTGAGAATTGAGGTCGAAGACGTGGTAATTAGTGTGACTATAATTACAATGATCAAGATGTTGGTAAGTGATGAATGACATAACCTTGATAGTGACATCATGTGATTAAGTGAAGCATTGTTAATGTGGTTTTAATTCAATTGACTTATACCGGTAGCTTCTTTATTTAACCCAAATTGAAAAAGACGAAAAAATAAAATAAAAAAGTAATAATAATAATAATAATAATAATAATAATAATAATAATAATAATAATAATAATAATAATAATAATAATAATAATAATAATAATAATAGGGCAGCTGGGAGAATGTCATAAATCATTTCATTTGTGACTTTGTCAACCAAGGGATTTTCGCTCAAATAAATCTCTTTAAACCATTAATTGCCAGTAGCCGGTGTCACATTCTAAGTAAGAAAATGGTTGTAAATAATAAATATATGTTTTTGAAGTTTAATAAATAAGAGGGACACCTCCTTAAATAAATAAATATCTCTGAAACTAAGACGATGCAGTCCACAATGAGCAGGATGAAGAAATACGGTTTGATTGATGGAGGAGCATGACTTGATCAAGAAAGAAGACATTTGGGAGAGAGGACATGAAGCAATAAAAAAATGAGGAGGTAAATATGAAGGAGAATGCCATTTTAACAGCCATAGGATGTATTTAACAAAACAACGGAAATATTGTTGGGAAAGGACACATTTTTTAATGATGACTACCATACCATTTTGAAGAATTAGTATAGAATAAGTACGTCTTTTGCAACAGGATCACCAAATCAACACACATTTAGAACACCATATTTTTCATTTAACTAAGTACGCCCAGCTCTTTTTAAGCTAGGTTTGACTCATAAATACATGTTGATCCTAATAAATTGAGTTAAGTTTTATTTAAAATATTATTAGGTTGTTTTGAAAACTATTTTTTAGCTTTGCCTAATTAATATTTTAGCATTTTAAAGTTAATGTTATCTTTTTCATACCTTTGTAAGACTTTATTTTAGCTGTAGGTGGGTCTCGATCAGTGTGCCTTGCTCCTTGGATAGCACAGTTAACATATGAACCATGCATATACTTTTTAAAATGGGTTTTAAATGTTAAACTATGTTTTTCATTATTTTTAGTTTGGTTTTTTTACTCAAATTTTATTTGTCGTACCTTAAATATGGGACAAAATGTCCTAATACATATATTGGCCTCGCAAAGAGAAGGAATCTCAACCTCATAACATTTATTTCCATCATTGTGAAGATTAAAAATTTAATGTTCTATATATGATGAATACTTTGTAATTACATTTTTGGAACCGTATTATCCTTATTTGGTGTGTTTTGATTTTTATTGTAATGTATAAGAAATTATTTTTTAAGACAGATGTTGTGATTAGGTATAATTTAATTTTGTAATTTTTATTTTTATGTAACTTTTGTTATATGTTGTTTACTTGCAAGTAATTTTCTGAGATTTATTCTTGTAGGAATATATCTTAATCATATTATGTTATTTTCGGTTGTTGATATTCAACTTGTTTCAATTGTTTGAATTACAATTTTTCCTAAAAATATAAAACATTAGTTGTAACATTCTGAAGCTTAAAAGTATTAACAATATTTTTTTTAAATGATGCAACCCTTAGATATGAAGCTTTTATTTTATTTTGATATTGTTGTGAATTAACAATGCAACAAATATTAGAATTTTGATATTGTTGATTATCTTGAATTATAGTTTTTCCTTTATCCTTTGAATTTTATTCTTCTACAATAGTTTATGATTGATTCTTTTTTACTATATATCAATTATTTCGATATGTGCCAACTCCCAAAAATGATAATAGAGTATGAGATATGTATTTTTAAGGATAAACATTATTGAGATTTGGCTTATGCAACCTGTCACCTACCTGATCTTACATATAATCATCATCATTGTCATACCAATTTGTAATTATATAATTTCTAGAACTATCCAAAAGATGGAGATATGCAATTTTTCTAATGTTGTATAGTGAATGGTAATGAATTATTTGTTTTCTGTAATACTTACTATTGGTGCTCTATCATGTTATGTACTTGACTCAATGACCTCATATGCATGTATTTCATCAAGTGTTATAGGCTATACGAGTGGTATAATAGAATTATCCTAAAATTATGATTGAACTAATTTACAATATCTGAAAGTTGTATTATTTATTGCAAGAGTATATTCTTATCCATCATTTATAAATTTTATAAATACATGGAATGTAAAGGGTAAAACCTCTATAGGATGAATCCAATATTTCCTCAAAATTAGATTTTAGTGTAATTGGTTAAGCATTACCTAAAAACATTAGGTGGTATTTTGACACCTACTAATAAATCTAATGTGATAGATTTAAATGTTTGATGAAATGTGTTATCAAAACCATTAATATTTTGTTAATAATTTTTAATTTTATTTATATTGATACCCAATTTTTGTAAAATAGTCAAGCCTGAAATTTTCACTGATTAACCATTTCACATGAAAACACATTTGAGGCCCTTTCCATGTATTTAACCTTGAATAAATATGTAAAATTTTGCTTCACTAAATGTGATGACCTTGTTAATGTCTTTTATTATAATCATGATAAAAGTAAATTATTCTCTTTGTGTATCTTTATTGAGAGTTTTATCATGCAAATCATCATATAATTGTTAGTGTAGGATATTATTTTTCTCGTATTTATTATTATGGATTATTCTTACACTTGTATTTAGCTTGCTTAGGTGTTATTTTGAAGTCAATTAGGTGTCATAAATTAGGTAATTAAAGTGCACATGGACATGGAAAAATTGTACTCAAATTGGTGGGTAAAGATACCCTTACCCACCAATATTGACATATGGAGCACACAAACCATTTGACAAAAGTGTTCTTTTCACATTGCTAATTATCTTGGCTCTATGCCTCCATTGTACCTATAAATACGCCTCTCATGTAAGCTATTTTTAATGATTTATGAATGAAATATTATTATAATTTTGCTTTATTTTGATTTCAATCTCAACAATAGAGTTTTGCTTCTATTTGCTTTGAATTTTCAATTTGTGTGTTCGATCCTATCAATTTGGTCTTGGATAATTCCGTCATGGTATCAGAGCTCTTTTCTGGTAACGAACAACATTTTTTTTATTAATTTCTTGAAATCTTTAGTACTTTTTTAAATTTGTATTCTAACTAAGATTGTAAAGAAGAACCCTGTAGATCTATCTATATCATGTACAATCTTTTTTTTTCTTAATTATTGAACTTCATTAGTATTTGCAATTATTTTAATTGTATTGAATATATAAGTAACCTTTTTTAGAAATCAAAGGAGAATTCAAGCTGGATGGATAAAAAACTAAATCATTTTTTGATAAGGAGGTAATATTTATAAGTTATTGTTTTTGCAAATCTATTTTTTGATTAAAAATGATTTTTATTTTTCTAACTACCAAAAAATGGTAGATAATTGATCAAAAATTTTGCTGGATTCTATGGGCCTTGGCTTCCTCTTGTCAGATCATTTTGAAATTCATAATTTCATTAAGAATTGTGAAATTTATCATAGTTTTACTGACTATGGTACAATTTTAAAAAAAAATTATATTTTGATGATGGAGAAAATTTAAGGAGTTTTTTTTAATTGTTTTTTTACAAAACAATATTGTTCTGAGAAATAGTATTTTAGGGAGTTATTTATCATTGTTTTGCAACACTTTATTTCATGAAGACAAAGGGTGGGGTCCGGTTTTGCCAAGCAATTAAACCCCCTCACAAGCAAAAACAAATTTATTCTCTTCGCTTAACTCACAATTTAAAACTCTTGTTCTCTTCATGGACATTGTTTTTGTTGAGCCCAACATCTATTTTTTATGATATTTCACCGTCATTTATGTAATCATTACACAAATTTCTCATTTATGGATACATGCTTGCCTAAGTTTGACATCTTTTTTTTATGAGCATACATTGTTATTTGTGGCTTTGATACAAAGATTTCACTCATTTCTATGCCAACCACTTTGTTGCTATGTGTATTTCATGATAGTAAATACTACATTGTTCTATGCATTCAACAGCCTTTGATAGTCACTTTATTGTTATGTGTATTGCACAATGATGAATACTACACCAAATCATATAAATTGACAACATCGACTATATCTCTGTGGTTTATTATGTGGATCTACACCTACAATTCATTGTATCTGAGTACAAATCTACTATGTAGTATCTTATCTGTAATGTATGCCTAATATGTCCTTGGTCCATGAGATGAAGCCTCAAGAGTCAATTCTATACTCATGTTTATGACTGTCTTTGTCCTTGCATGATATCTTAAGATTTTATGGGCTTTATTATGAAAAAAAATTGGTGTCTATTGTATATGCACTAAAGTACTTATTGTATACGTACAAAAACATAAAGTGCCAAACCTTTGTAATTGGGTAGGGGCGGGGGGGGGGCACGGAAGGGATGGGGATGGGTTCTTTTTGATAGTCTTAGGGGTGGTTATTGAGTGCCTTACATTCTCTATTGCTCATTTAGTTTCTATTTGCAATGGATCATGGATCACAATTTAGTTCCACTTCTCACTCCATTCAATTATCATGACTAGAAATCTAAAATGTAAATTTTTCTAAGAAGTAGAGGTTTACACAGGATAACAATGAATATGGAAACTGAACCAAAATTTGGTGTAGATAAAATTAAGTGGTATAATAGGTGTGATGAAGAATATGGTCTTTTATGTTTATCTATTTCCCTTGACTTACTCTTTCACATTGAATCTACTAAATCACCACATGAGATTTGGAATACTTTGGAACAACTCTTTGGGAAGCAAGATGTAATGAGGGGTTATGAGCTAAATAATGAGCTCATTAGTTTGAGTCTAGACAATTTTAACACTATAGAAGACTTTTTCACCAAACTTAAATATTTAACTTAAATTGTAATTAAAATTATGTGGTATAGAGAAAATGGATGAACAATTCATCCTCTCTATTCTTTCTAAGTCAGGCCTTGACTACTCAATTATTTTCTCTACCTTTCATGTTTTGAAACGTGACCTGAAACCTACATGAAGTATGCCATCCTTGGATGATTTTTCCAAAGAATTATAGGGGAGCAAGAAAAATTCATTGAAATGGGTACATTGAAGTCCTCCAAATCACATGCTTTTTTGAGTCATGACAAATCTAAGACTTCAATAACTAAGGAGAAGAAATAAAACAAGAAGGATCAAGAGCAATGAAAGGGTCAAAAACTAGGTGGAAAATCCAAGAGAGAGAGGATCACATGTGCCTATTGTAAGAGAACTGGGCAAGATGAAAAAAATGTATGAAAAAATAGATTGATCATTTAACAAAGATGCTTGATAAAAATAATATCAATGTACCTGATACAATAAAATCAGTCTCATTAGCACAAGAGTTTTCTAAGGCAAATGAAATTAGTATGAGAAAAGGTAAGGGTAAGGCCCTTATTGTAGTAGCATCTCAACCATCCACATGGGTGAGTGATTCTGGTCCCTCACATCACATGGCTTATTCATGAGACTTTTTCTCATCCTTAGAGCCATGTTCTATGCCATCTATTATAATAGGTGATGATACTTATGTTGAAATTTTTGGAAGAGGATTTGTTGAAGTTAATGAACATTTTAAAATGTCTTATATTTTCCATCAATGTCAACTAATCTCTTATCTATTTATCAAATCACCTACATTAGATTAGGCAAGAAATTTGAGTTTACTCTACATTTTATTTTCATTAAGGAGATGCATAGTAGTACTACAATGGCCATTGGGAAAGCAAATCACTAAACAAAGTTGTAAACTTTCTCAAATTTTGCTCTTGTTTGCCCTTCTACTACATTACTCACTCATTTTGGTGGAGTGAAAAAACTATGGCATGAACGATTTGGCTATCTAAACTATCGCTACTTATAACAACTTAGTCAACGAGATATGGTAATAGGGTTTCCTTGTGTTCATTTTTATAATGAGGTTTGTGAAGGTTGCATGTTTGGTAAACATCCCAAAGAGAAATATGACAAACACAAATCATAGAGAGCTACTAAAATCTTAGAGCTAATTCATAGTGATATTTCTGAACCATTCCTAAGCCTTTAATCAATAGGGCTAGGTACATGCTTACCTTCATAGATGACTTCTCTAGGTATACATGTGTGTATTTTATTCAACAAAAGTCTGAGGTCATTAACCATTTTAAATATTTAAAGGATCTTGTGGAGAAATAGTTAAGGAAAACCATTAGAAATTTACGCACTGATAATGGTGGTGAGTAGGTTAATCATCACTTTGAGTAATTTTGTACTTCAAAAGGGATTGATCTACAATAAATAGCTCCATATAGTCCTCAGTAGAATGGTGTTGTATAACATAAGAATAGATCTTTGAAGGAAATGGAAAATTGTGTGATACACTCCAAATCACTTACACCACAATATTTGGTAGAAAACATTAATTATGCTTGTTATATACAAAATTGTGTTCCTCATAAAGCATTGAAAAGAATCACTCCTTTTAAAGTTTGGAGAAATAAAAAACCTGAAGTTGAGCAATTTAGAGTATTTGGATCTCTAGCTTTGACCTACATTCATAAAAATAAATGTAAGGCCATGGAACATCAGAGTAGGACTTATATATTTGTTGGGTATGTAGAAAGTGTTAAGGGATATATACTTCTTCATCCTAAAACACATGAGTTGTTCATTGAAAGGAGTGTATGTTTTTAAGAGGTTCCCACACACAACACTTCTCCCTCCTCTTTGGAATCTCAGGGATATGATGATAGTTTAGATGATTTAGATCATCTAGATCAGATACCTGTTGATGAAAATTCTTCCTCTAGTTCAAATGATGAGGATAGTGATAGAGATTCACCTCATTCTATTGATAGTCACATTTTTGAAGTTGAAGAATCTCCCCCTGATTCATCAATTTTAGGTCCTCTTTGGGGTTAGATAGACTCTATAGAGTACAGGTGATTGGGTTGGGAATCCATCATATGTCAGATGCACTCATTCACAATTTCAAGGTGTTCCACATGTTTACATTACTTGTGTATTTGATCCACAATCAGTTCATGAGAAATATGGAATTCTTGAGTGGGATACAACTATGCATGAAGATTATATGTCCTTAATTAGGAATGAAACTTAGGATCTACTACTATTTCTTAAGGGAAGGAAACTAGTTTGATTTAGGTGGATCTATTGAATAAAATTTGTAGTAGATGGGCTATTGTATAAATTCAAAGCATGATTGGTTGTAAAAAATATTTTCACAAGTTCTTGGCATAGACTATACTAAATTTTTTTCTCAAGTCGCTAAAATAAAATCTATTCAACTCACTCTTTCCATTATGATAACTTATCATTGGGATGTTCATCAGATGGATGTGAAGAGTGCCATTCTTTATGGTGACCTTGAGGATGAGATATATATGGAACAACTATAAGGTTTTGTGGAAGATTCTTCCTTAGTGTGTAAACTTCAAAAATATATCTATGGCCTCAAACAAGACTCTCGATTTTAGTATGCCAAGATAGATTTATTTCTTCTCATAGTTAGGTTCACTAGATATAATTTTGATCTAAATGTCTACATCTTGTGGCAAGATAATTCACTCTTGATTTCAGTTCTATATGTGGATGACCTATTGATCATAGGGAGTTTTTCATCCTCTATTGCAACATTGAAAAATTCTCTACATAATAAATCCTTTATGAATAACTTGGGTTTGTTACATTATTTTTTCCTTAGTATTGAGATTTCAAAATCTAACTCAAGGATTACCATTACACAATCTATGTATGATCTTGATTTTATTGTATGATCTCAGATGGATGGTTGTAAGATAGCTTTGACTACCTTTCTTTCTAGAGTTAAACATGAGGCTAAGTGTTGTTCTCCATTGGTTGATGCTACCTTGTATCCACAACTAGTTGACAACTTCATCTATTTGACTTACACTAAACTTGATATGTCATATGTAGTGGGAAAAGTCTTAGGTTTATGTAGACACCACATGAGTTGCATTTGAAAGTAGCCAAATAGGCTTTCCACTACATTTTATTTACTCAAATTTTTGGGATTCATTATAGAGCAAGCATTGATATTGACTTGATTAGATACACAGATTCAGACTAGGCAGATGATATTCAACACCACAAGTCCACTTTAGGATATAGTTTCTCACTTGGTTTATGACCAATTAGTTGGTCTAGCAAGAAGTAAAATACTATTGCTTTATGATCTACTGAGGCTGAATATAGAGTGGTTTTCAATGCTATTACTAAATTTATTTGGATTGAAGGGATTTTTATTGAGTTTGTTATACACTTCAAGCGACCCAAAATGATCTTTTGTGAGAACTAAATCACCATTTAGATTTGCAAGAATCTAGTCCAACATCAACAAAACAAACACATTGAGAATCATATGCACTTCATTAAGGAGCTCCTTCATGGATAGGTCATTGATCTCAAATTTTGCTAAACTATGCAATAAATAGATAATATCTTCACCAAACCCTTCACTGAGAGTAAGTATATTCACTTTCATGCTCTTCTTAGGGTACGAGCTACATTAGCATCATCTTCAAGGGGGTCTTCTAGTCTTATTCTTCTTTTTTCTCTTTTTAGGGGAGAGTTTTTTTCCTACATGTTTTCTCTTTTTTTTCCACTTTGTGAGAGTTAATTTGTACTTGGGTACCTCATTAGGCAATGTTTTTCAGACTCAATTTTATTTTCCCACCTAAGCTATGCTTATGGGGGGTTTTATTTTAACATATTATTTTTCTTATATTTTACTTGTTTAGGTGTTATTTTGAGGTCACTTAGGTGTCATAAATGAGGTAATTAAGGTGCACATGGACATGGCAAAATTGTTGTCAAATTGGTGGGTAAAGATACCCTTACCCACCAATATTGACATATGGACCACACAAACCATTTGGAAAAGGTCTTGTGTTCACATTTCTAAATGTCTTAGCTTTATGCCTCCATTGTACCTATAAATACGCATCTCATCTAAGCTATTTTTTATTTATTTATGAATACAATATTATTATAATTATGTTCTATTTTGATTTCAGTCTCAACAACAGAGTTCTACTTCTATTTGCATTCTATTTGTAGTTCATGTGTTCGATTCTATTTGTTGGATCTTGGACAATTCCATCAATAATATATCTTTTTAAACTAGCAATCATTTTGATAGCTCAAAATTATAAATTTTTGAAATGGTACTTTTGATTTGGTCAAAAATATTTCAACCTTTATATTGATTTAATTTCCTCATGGAAGGTGATGGGGGTTATGGAGTAACATATTAAACACCTTTTTTATATTTTGATAGATGAGGTATCCATCGTTGTCTAGTGTTGAAAGTATGAACATCAAAATTTAATGAGCTTTGGGTGAATAATAGGAATACTATAGTGATTTAAGTAATCTTGGGATCTAGGAGAAATATGGATGGATTAATTCATGAATTCCTTTTAATGTCCAATTATGATAATTAATATCTTTGATTGGATTTTGAAAAAATATGAATCTATGAAGGCTTGACATTGTAAATTGTGTGTTTTGGCCTTTTTATGATTGTTGGATTTGATTAATGCATATAGAAAATGAATAATAACTCAAAATTTAATCCAACATTTAGTATTAAACATTAAGGAATGTAATCAAAATGCAGTCACTATTGATGATAATTGAAACTTTGTAAATTTTGCAAGAAAAGAAGGTGAAGCTAGTAAAGGATGTGTTTGTTTTGCAGGCTCTCAGATATATTAATCCTATTTGTAAATAGTGGACATGGATACGAAGGCACTACCTACATAATATTTTACCATTCCCATATCCAAAGTTGTCCCATCTATAAGGTATGTTGAAACTAACTTCTTGATGTTAATCGCTTATCAGTTTAGTAAGAAACAAATGGGCAAAATATTCCTATGCGTATAAATAAAATATTAAGTATTTATAATATTTTTTGAAGTACATGAAAACTAAAATCTATGAATACTCTTGTATATTGGCTTTAGTATTGAGGTAGTACCCATCACACCACAACCTAGGTAAAAATGATGACCACATTGCCATGAATGATAGTTCCTAAAACTTTTATAACAATAAAACATAAGTTTTATGAAAACAAACCAAAAATAAAAAATGAAATTGAAAATCCTCATTACATTAAAAAAATTACAAAATTAATAGTTTGGGTTCACAAATATATTTTACCCTATTTTTGATAGAACAATATAATTTTTTTTTTTCTAATTATAAATGTAAAATTGGAAATATCAGAATTCTAAAGATGTAAAGTATTTAATTATTCTAGTTTTAATAATTTGTTAGATATTGAAAATTGTTATTTTTGAAAAATTATTAAAAGAGACATACTTAACTTGTACTCAAGTTTTTACTGACTATTTTGACTATTTAAAAGTGAAAATTAAAATAAGAGCTAAATAAACAAGATAAAGATTTGGAAAGAGATTATAAACATAATCTATAGAGGTCTATTATAAGTGGACTAATGTGAAATGCAATCAAGTTTGTTGATTTTGGGATTTTCTCATTTCATTGTCATAGGTGATGGACAAGAAGAGACTGAGAAATAATAATTTTGAGATTTTTATATCGTAGGTAAAATTATAAGATATCTTTAAACATGATAATTTTATGTGGGTAGCAACACAATGCATTTAAATCCATTGACTATGCACTTGTCTTGGTTGATTGTACATAAAGCATGACCATTGCATGTGTTGTGCTTTATATATATATATATATATATAAGTTTTAACAATACAAAAAACATTTGTTTTTGTTATTAATTTTTAACTTTAAAGCCCTAAAGTTACTTTGATAGATTTAAAACCCTTAAAAATATGGAAATGTAATGGATTGAGATGACCTCAATCACCCCCCTAATGACTGGCCACTATCCACTTATCTCATGCTTCAAAGAGAGAAATAAATCTCACATAGTTCACCCACCTAGATTAATTATGTAATTGTATTTCTTTGATTATATGTATGCAACTATAAAATAACTTTGATACATTGAAATAATTGCACTCCACTTATACTAGAAGGCTCTTGACTTGGCTTATGTCCACTCCTTTGATTGATAGGGAATTTGGAGAGAATATGGAAGATTTTATAAAATTTTAATAGTGTGAATGCTTGGTAACATTGAATGACAATTATTTCCAGTGAATAACCTTAAATTTGTATTTATATAAAAACACTCAAATAATTTTATTTAACTGACCAAGCAAAATGTGCAAGAAAGCCCAAAATAATGTTTTTTATTTCATAAATTAGTCATAATTTTGCCTAGGATGTGGATGTTTTAAGTGGATAGCAATGCACTATGCACCTATCTACCTAACACAGAGTTGTCAAAAAGGATCAGGAACATTTGTCTTCTATTAAGGACAATCTGAATTTGTTGTTAAATAGCTTGAACATTTGATCTTAATTTTTTTTTATAATAATGACAATAAAAAATGTTTGAACTTATATATAGGTAAATGACTTATAAAAATAACAAATAAAAATAATGTATTTGTGTAAAATCCATATGATTTATAATAGATCAATAATTAATATTGCCAAATACTTATGACCATTATATATATATATATATATATATATATATATATATATATATATATATATATATATATATAAATGAAAAGAAAAATGATAATATTTTTTTAAATTTAAAGATGTGAAAATTATACGCATATTAATAGTAAACCTTATAAAGTTTGTAGCCATATGAACTATTTAAACGAGTTACTATAAAATAAATACCATTAACTGACAATGAATCCTCATTAATCTTTTTGTAGATGTATTCCTATGACAATGAATCCTCGTTGATCTTTAGATGTATTCCTTACGTAGTCATTAAGGACATCTTTTGTTTAGTTTCCTAACATGTTTCTATCCTTGTGCATGTTTATTTCATTCTCCTACATAGACTTTTAGTATAGAATTTTTAGTGGCACTAAGTCATTATAGTTGACCATATTGCCACTATTCCACCCAAGTCTATAGATCCATGGTTTTTGGAACAATTTTTTTAACCCTGTATTACATGGAAAATTAAATATGGCTCGTAGATATATAACGAAGAAAATTTAAACATTTTGAATTTGACAGGTGCAAATTCAAAGAAACCATAAATATTTATAATAGAAATTATAATACTAAGATGTAAAATGTATGAGTATGACACTATATTAAATCAGACTACGGTTTATGACTTCAAAAACTCGGCTGGATTTTTAAACTTAATTTATGAATTTTAATATGATATTTTTATAACATTGTGATATATTACTTCAAAATTTAAATCTTGTAACTTCGTACGGTTTTGTAAATCCCAATCTAATAATCATCAAATAGTCTATTCATTGAACATATAATTTGTATTATAATCTACTTTGTATTAATTATATTTCGTAATATATGAAACATCATTTATTTATTTGCGAACTTACTTTTAGGTTTCTAGAAATTATGTTTTTTTTTTTGGTTTTTTTTTTAAAATATATTATTTTCTATTTTGTAATATATATTATGATTTATAAAAAAATTAGTGTTTCATAATTAAATATAAAATTTTATTGTAAATTGAAAAAATAAAAAATATATATTTTAAATATATAAAAATTTAAAATATAAAATTATGATTATATTGCATTATATATGTGTGTAAAAAATATTACTTGATAGTAATTTATTATGATTTGTTTCTTCATAATTTTATTTTGAAATGTTGAATAATTAATATGTAATTTACATATTATTATATAAATAATACACCATATCAATGTAAAAGTTACAAACACCTTTTTTTTACCTAAACTAGTTTCTCTATTAAGCTTTCTTGATTTAAAGGCTCGATCCCATGATTATGATTTCAATAAGTACTTTTAATATTGCTATTGTTATTTTAAGATATGTGGAGGCCACAACAGGGATCTGAATGCAAACCATGACCTCATAACTAAAGGTTGAAGACATTTGGGTGATCTCAATGTTTGGGTATAAAGTGGGGCCGTGAATTTACATATAGTGAAAGCTATGAAGATCCAAGATTAGAGAATTTATTTTTATATGTGTATAACATTGCCCACCGTTAATTCATGGTTAACAAAATAATAATTCAAAAGTACAAATTGAAATTAATAATTTAATAGATTTATAATGTTTATTAAGGTTACATAAAAGAGACCCCAAAATAATAAGATATTGCCATGTGTATCATTTCAAATGGGCACAATGAAACTAAAATGAAAGGATGTTTGAACTTTAAACGATAATATTTTATAATATTTTATGACATGGAGGCAAGATATTTAACAATGCATGAACCAACTACTTGTATGCATAGATAGTGGAAAGAAAGCTTCTACCATTAAATATTATGCATGAATTATGATCATAGGTATGATTAAAATGAAATATTCATTATTAAGATATCAAAGTCTAGCATCCAATTTATTTGATTTAAAAGCTTCACAATTTATAGGGATTTGTAAGAAATCACCTTCTCATCCATCATTGAGATTTCACATGAGGAGAAAATCTTATGATCTAGTTTTTTCTAAAACTCATGTACTCGAATGTATGTTTAAATTCATCATGACAAAATTGATTACTTTTATTAAGTACGTTGCTTATCATTGAAATCCTCATCCTGAATATGACGTAATGTTAACTCTAAAACAATGTTTAATTGTTAGCTTCATTAACACTTACAATCAATAACAAAACTTGGAAAAATAATCCATATTTGTTCAATTCAACAACTCTCTTTGTCTTTCACCCTTAAAAGAATGATCTATCATTAATATTAATTTAAGTTCAACTCTAATCCTTGAATCCCGTACCTTTCAAATATTGAGGCGAAAAAATATATTTACAATTATAATTTGTCAATAAATTGAGAATTTTATGACTTCTTATCTAATATTGAGGTTTATATAGTACATACTAATTTAGTAAAAAAAATCCATTTGAAATAACGGCTTCAACAAATAAGAATTGATTGGAATTGAGTGCCCCGATGGTGACTTGCATAGGTTGATCCTGAAAACTAAAACATTTGCTTTAGTTTTGTTTTGAAGCAGAGTTTGCTGAATATAATTTTAAGCATGCAATTCTTTGGGTATTATGATCCATTACCTGAAAATAATTTTAGTCATTGATGTATCATCAATTTTGACATATAAAATTTAATCTATGGAATCGGGTCCCCTCCTTCCCCGCATATGATTACACGTTTGTGGATCTAGTTAGAACTTGATAAACTCTATAACTCTGAAGTGTCGAAAATAGTTTTTGACATTTCGGAAAAAAGAAACTTTTTAGGAAAACGTGTAATTTTTGTTTATCCTCTTTAAAATAGGAGCCATGTTCATCTATTTTCCAATTGGGATTAGAGACGATCCAAGAATTAAACCTTTCTAAAGAAATATATTGGAAACTGAGGGAAGTGCAACAAAGAATTATTAATGATTAGAGGCTTTCATGCTCCATTTTTGTTAACAACTGTGCAGATAAAAAGAATGTACGATTGGAATGCAAAGTCACCCGTTATTTGCAGAAATAGGTAAACGGCTAGTGATGCATGCAAACTCCGTGCCTCTAGTGCAATAAATATCAACTGAGCGATCGAAAATCAAATATATATAGTGGTTATTACACTGTTGAAAGGATAAATTGGTTGTCATCTTTCCGGTCATTTGGAAGATTAGCTATATTTTTAAACGGCTCATCACTTCTTTTGGAATGGCTTAAAATCAACGTCATGAATGACATTTGTTTTAACGGGGACCAAAACGACAGCTGGAAGTAAATACCATTATCTTATTCCTCAATTTATCAACAGTTTATATGTTTGTGATTTATTTTTATTTTTATTTTTATTTTATATATTTATTTTTATTTTTTATGTTTTTTTTTGGGTGGTGGTGGTGGTGGTTGCTGTTCTTGAGGGGGGGAGGCCAGGCCGGGGAGCGAGAGGTGGGCGGTAATAGTTAGTATTCAATGGAAACAAATCTAGGTATATACAATAAATAAAAACATCGAAACATCCTATTTCGATGGTAAACACTAGAGATCAAATTTGGTCATGTCCCAATACCTCCAAGGGTTTCAAATTTGTCAAGGAAGTGTAATTCTAAAAAATCATAAAAAGGTATTAATGTTTATATACTACTTGACAATGCAAAAGTATAAATGCATGGGTACGAGTAGAAAGTTCAAGGCAAAAAGTGGGCTTTCTTTTGTTCCAAGATGTGAAATAATCATAAATGCGTATGCAGTTTTAAATTAATACATATGCATTATTTAAATTAGGTGCAGTAATATCGAACATATGATGCGTACACGTTATTATTAACATCTTTAATAAAAATGGTGAAACATTTCATTTCATTGTTAAAAGTTTTCATTGCATACAAATAGCACTTACAGCATCAAACCTGCACTCATGTTCCAAGCATTTACACTCATACCATGACAAATTTTGTTAAAATGTTTTGAAAAGCTTGTTTAGTGAGAAGATCAACAATGTCATTCAAGAGGAAAGGTAAATAAATCATTTTTATATCAATTATAACCAAATTAAGTACTATTTTTGGTTAAAAATCATTTATTTTTAAGTTTGTATATCATATCAAAACCATTCACAAACAAATAAAGAAGTAGGAATTGGAAATGGAAAGCAAAATCCACAAAACCCTCCTAAGAAGTGGGAATTGGAGGTGTTAGAGCAGGTACAAAAACATGTATCTAGGTGGATTTAAAGGTCATGTACATTATACAATATGTTATTTTATTATAGTGACATGTTATAATTTATGGAAATTTCAATGGAACATATTAGATGTGTAAATTTCAACTAAAGGACAAGAACTTGTCTCTTCACTACATAAAAATAACATCTTAACACTGATCAATATCCAAGCTATCATGGATATATCTATTATATTTTATGTCATTGATCTAATGTAAAATTTTATGGAATGTAAATGCATGTAAAGGTTTCTTATATTGGTGTAAATGACTTACTATTTTCATTTTACGTGTTTCTAAAAATTGCCAAAGAAATGCAATGTTTTTGTAAAAAGAAAGACATTCTTAAGCCGAGAACGGATAGTCTATCTCCTAAAAATGCATTATTGGATGTCAATAATGTGGCCTAGATGTTATTCTCAATGTGTAACATGTTGGCAATTCTATTTTATAGACCTAAAACACTGAAGGTGGAAATATCCAATTATGACTTTAGATTAGAGTTTAGAATTTGGCCATTTTTAAAAATGAAAACATTAGGTCTCTTTGTTTGATAATATATTTAAAATTATATAATTGATAGTTAATGATAATAGTCATAAAAAACTTATCATTACACCATATAAATGTAGAAAAACAATTGAAGATATGAATATCGTGTCATATTTAAGGAAAGGAAGTAGCACTCATTTATATCCAATAAATATTCATAGAGTTATAAATCATGTAAATGTTGATAATGATCTATTTGGAAACAATCCTTAGATCAATATAAAATAACTAATATGAATCCATCTAAAAAAATCTCCTATCAAATAAGGATGTTGTTAAATTTAATTCAAAAAATGAATTAACATTTAAACATATAGTTATGAATAGAGTTTTAAAAAATTAATGAAATCAAAATAATCATAATATGTATAAAATAATTAAAATAAGGTCAAAGTTTTCAATTTTATTATTTATAGAATCCACAAAGGCATATGAAATGTAAACATAATAGAATATCTATTCAGTGCCTTATAGGCATACAATTCTTAAAATGGAAATGATACATCAAAATATCATCTAAGGCATATCTTAATCATGAAAAATTTTCCTTTTCTTTTCCTTAATCATAGATGGATATCCCTGAAATTGCTTAGATTAATCTAAGGCTCTCGATCGAATGCCTTGTTCATAAATAGATATCCCTCAAATACCTCAAATTCCTCCAAGATCCAACTACGAGTCATTTTGTGGTCATAGATCAACTATAATTGAACATCATAAAATAAAAATATTGTTAGAAACTTTCACATACTATACATGCAATTAAGTTTAAAAGTTAATTTTAAAATGATACAAAAAGTATTTAAAATTTAAATGACCAAAATCCCATGGTCACACTCAATAGAGTCAATGACATGTTGAGTGTCATGCACATGAGTGTGAAATGGAAAAACACCAAGGTTCAGTGGCCTACTCATGATAATGAAATGGGTCAAAACCTGCACATGTATATGTAGACATTAAATAAACTAACTAAATAAATGAAATATAATATTTAAATTTAGAAAAAAGCTATTTTATACCATGCCATCTTTGGTAATCATTTTTAGAAGAGTATCACACATAATCGAATATCTCTTCTTGGATAATAAATTCATGTTAGTGATAATTTAACGATTACAAAGGTGTATATATGTGTGTATATATATATATATATATATATATATATATATATATATATATATATATACACACACACACACATATATATACACATATATATATACACACACATATACACACACTTCAAATTGAAAATTACAAGTTATCGTACCATAATGAGTTGTTGTGTAGATGGAATTTCAACAAAAACATGTTTAACCCGATGTTTTTAGATGTTTTAAGGGTTATAGGGTAAACTAACCTAATCACAAGGGTGAATTAAATTATTCTAGAGAAGGCCAATTAATTTAATAATCAAATAAATAAAAATTATTAATTAATATAATTTTTTTTTAAACATAGAAAGCATAGTTTTGAATAATATTATGATAATTACAATTAAAAGATGAGATAATACCTAGCTAGTTTTTTATTGTATTAGTATATCTAAGGAATATAAGGGTGATAATAGGTAGAATTAAGATCAAATTTTAGTTGTAAGATTTTAGAAATATTATTTATGGATCTGTAGACACTAGTATCGACCTATGGACACTAGCATCAATGCTTCATTTAGGTTTTTGATGCTTCTATCCTATATGAATTTTTTTTTAGATCACAAAATGACCACTTACACCTTTACGTGGTTTTTTTAGTCTTTCTACTTATGTGTCTAGATCTTGTGAGCAGGCTATAGATGATTGTTAATTTTTCAAACCATAGCTCTTCACACTTGGATAATGTAATATTGACAAAAAATGGGTTAGTGTGCTTATAATGTCAAGCTAACCTTAAATAACCTTCCATTAATGAGAGATACCTACATAGCCGATACTTTAAAGAGGCCTTCAGACTTATGTAGTTTTCCCCTAATTATGGGAGTGTGTATGTAAAAGATTACAATATGCAATATGTAGATGCATGTATTGATTTAACTTGTAATTTTATAAATTCTTCTCGTGGGTTGCCCTTTGAATGATTTACACCTATGGTATGAATGATTTTATGGCTGATAAAGAAGTAGGAAAAATAGGGTAGTTAAAAAAAGTTGTGCGATTGATTTAATGAGATTGAATACGTGCTTGTTTAGAATTTATTAAATGAACAATGCAAAGGATTTGATTTGTATTTATACTACACCTTTTGGAACTATATGACATGAGGGTTAAATAAGACAAATAGGTCAACCCATATGTTTTGAAAGAATTGCAATTTGGATGACTTTTGAGGTATGAACACTAGACAAGAAATATGGATAGAAGTGTTGATGTTAGTGCCCCTATGTGGATGGTAGTGTCCAAAAAGATGGAAAAATACTAAGGATATTTAACTGGAAGTGAAGTATATAGATCAAGGTTAAAGATTTATGTAGTTTAAAGTGGTCTAGGTGATCAAAATGATAGGGTCAGTTAAAGAGATAATTAGTTAGGCAGAATGAGATAGAAAATGTGAGCCTTTTGGTAACATGAAGGTCTATAACTAAAGTGTAGATATCTAATTAGTATTTATCAAATATACAAGACTAAGATGTTATACAAGTTTAGATTTTGTATCTACACAATGTCTATGCCTATTGTCACCTATATAGATAGAGTAGTCTCCACTACAATCATCAACTAAGTTAAAAAAATATGATTATTAGTTGAGCATATCTATATATGTAAATACATGTACATGAACCATAATATTAACAAAGATTTACCTTTTAATATGTGCACATTGGTTAGGTAAAAAAAATATATTGACAATTGAATGGTCCACAATCTAATTGTGAAATATATGAGACCATCTCCTAGTGCAATGTGAAAAACATTAAACATATATATTGATAAATTTCTATGTAAAATATTGCTAATATTTTATGTATTTTTTTGTAACGTAAAATATGTAAGATATATGCGCAGGTGTAATCAACATTTCCAAACCAAATGTATATGTCATAAATTCCCCAATCATAACCATTTAATCTCGCTACCTAGAAGCACTACCATAATTGGGTTACATTACATCCTACACCTTATTTTAATATCCAGTGTATACAATGCCATAAGATATGTAATGGTGTGATTAGGAATCAACACTAGTTGGAACATTCCCATGTCCACCCTCTCTAGTATCAGTGCGAGAAAGAGGACTCATATGTAGAATGAGGGTATCAACAAACACCTTAGGTGCATGTAAAATTTTAATCTCTAAGGCCTCCTTCATTATAGAGGGAATTATCTTAGGATGACATGGATCTGGATAAAGACTCTCACACAATGATCAAACACAAGACTTGCACCTAATCTATCATGCGTTGAGTATTTTCTTCCACTTTAAAGCTATGAGTGATCAAAATAATAATGGTTTTCATGAAGGATAAAATTGTAATAGAGTTTTGTAAAAAATGTAAATGAACTTCATTGTTTTTATAAGGTGGATAGTAAAAAACCTATCCGCTATCAGTTCCAAAAGTTGTATGTTATAAAATTATGGTTGTAACAATGGATTCAAAAACATTTGTATGATATTAAATGTGGTGCATTAGTTGTTGGATCAATGAATATTTCACACATTTTATCTTTTGTTATTTATTTATGCTTTGAACTAGTTATTGAAATGTTGCTAACATGGTAGAACCCATATCTGAGTTATAACCTATCCATTTGTCAATTTAGTCTTTTATTAAGTCAACTTTGCCTAATGATGACTCTAATGGATTTTCCATAGAAATATGGCCGGTGTTGGTTGAAATGGGTCCCTCATTATGTTAACTATATATTTAATCTATATTTTATTTTCTATTGTGTGTGTAACCAAATCCTCCTAACTACCTAGAAATACTTAGAAAATTATATGAGGGTTAGGATAGTTATGACGGTTTTGTGGATATTTCTTTCAATCTAAAATTCACACTTTGTTTTTTTAATTGGATTTTGATGTGCTATACAAATTAAAAAATAGATAGTTTTACAAAAAAAATGTAAACGGCCCAAAAAGACCAATTTTGGTTTTAATTGGTATAAAAATAGTTTATTTACCTCTCCTTGTAAGTGACATTATCCATCGTCTCACTAAGCAATATTTTCAAGAGATTTTAGCAGAGGTTGTCAAGGTAGAAGTGTAAATTCTTGGAACACAAGTGCCAATTTGATGGTGTTACTGGTATTTGTATGCAATGGAATTTTTTAACAATGAAATAAAATGTTTCAACATTTCTTATAAAAAATTTTGATAATAATGTGCATGCATTGTATTGTCAATAATACCGAGACTAGTTAATTTATGTGTATTCTTTAATTTAAAACCGCATATGCATTTATGCTTAATTCACATTTTGAAAACATAAAAAAAAACCATTAAAAAGTCCACTTTTTAGCCCCCAAATGTTTTACACTTGCCCATGCATTTAGTCCAGTATTTTATAAACATTGATTTTTCTTTATTATGGCCTTTTCATGAACTACACTTTTTCGATACATTTTAAGCCCTTGAATGTATTGGGACAGGCCTGAATTTGTTCTCTGAGGTTCACCATAAAAATAAGATATTTATGTGTATTGTATATACTAAGTAGAATACCAACTACTAAAATCAAATAAATAAAGAAATAATTCTCCTTTCTAAGAAAGAAAGGGAGAAGAAAAGAAAAAGAAAAAAGTCACAAACTTATAAGTTAGATAAATTGTGGTATAAAAGAGTCTATTCTTGTTGAGTATCTAGCAGTCTACATAAATAAATAGCAAAAATCAGTTAGGTAACCATAGGCGTATTTACTTTCAGCTGTCGTTTTGGTCCCCATCAAAACAAATGCCATTCATGACGTTGATTTTAAGCCATTCCAAAAGAAAGATATATACTAAGCTTCAAAATGACCAGAAAGATGATAACCGATATATCATTTCAAACCTTTTTAATCACTCCTTAAATTAGCTGCGACAATGTAACACCAAGTAGATATATATGATTTTATTGCACTCGATTGCATGCATCACAACCCTGCAAATGATTGGTGACTTTGCATTCGAATCGTAAATTCTTTTTTCCTTCACATTTAAAAGCCTAGAGTCATTAATAACTTTACGAACTTTAATAACTTTAAAATGACTTAAAATTTAAAATTAATTATATTTAATTAAATATACACAATAATATTTATCACCATAAATAGTTTTGACCAACAGTTCAAACTGGGTCATTGCAAAGTAGTTTTCTTGCATAAAAAAACAGTCGGTAATTATTGGTAAATTGTTGAGAGCAGATGCCAACATTTTTTCGCCATTAAACTCATTCCTTTATAGTGACAATCCCTTACAGCAGCTGCATGGAAAGAGCTGCAAGTACTTGCAGACAAGAAGAAGCGTAAGCAAACAAATGTGACAGCAATCCACCGACAATGAAATAGATTGTGCGACCCACTTTTGTTGTTGTGGAATTAAAACATTGAAAAGTCATCAGACCCCAGTTTAAGAACATGAATAAAGTTGTAGAACTGAATAAAAGAAAAATTAATGGATATTGGTTTCCTCAATTCTATTGGTGAATGACAATTAAAATTTATCAGTTGTATAAAGAAAATGGCTTTAATGAACAATTTTATTATTTTGAGTTTTTTTTTTAAAAAATAATGTGGCATTAATAAATGTTTTATATTTATTGAATTATTTATTCCACTGTGGTTTAAGAAAAATATTTTTAATGATGTTCTCCTTTTTTGTAATACCAATTTATTATGAAGCGATATTAATGGTCTACAAAATTCTAATTCATTTTTGTCATGGAAATTTTTTTCATTTATTATTATATTTGACAAGTGATTTTATTGTAATATAAAAATATGAAATCATATAATTATAATGATGTTGTAAACTCTTTAATCTGTTATTTTATTATGTTTATACTTATTTTTATTAGAATATAAGATTAAGAAAAGATAAATGTTGATTTATATATTTAAATATTTTTGATTTTGTATTTGTAATGAAATAGAAATATAAATTTAGTTACTTATTGTGAAGATTGGTTTTACTTTTATATATAAACACAATCTAAATTATGAACCTATCATTAGTTATATAAGTATATTGTACAATTCATACCTTGATTTTAGAATTGAGATTGCAAATTGATTATAATATGTATACATGTAGTTGAATTTACCATAATAAAAACCAAGAGAATGGTTGACTTGAAAACCATGGCATAAATGGAATTGTGAAGTTATATTGAATTATTTATCGTCTATTATTGAAAAACTTGTTAGATAGGTAAGATATGGCATCGAACATCAGTCAGGCCTCCTTGGGCATGTCACTCCCATCGTTCTCCAAGATAGGTTCTTCAGAGGGTCCATATCAACTTGCCTTACAAGAAACCATCGCCTCAGATCGATTTTCATCGGCACAAAATTGTCAATCCATGCGGAGCCCAAGAAGGTAGAGTGGATTCCCAGTTTCGCATCTGCATATAACGTCAATGGTCAGGAGGAAGACACAATGTCTGAGAATGTGGATCCTCTCGCTGCTACACCCCAAGATAAACCCTCAATATTTGAAAACATATTGCCAAAAGAGATCCCTAGTACAAAGGTTTAAGAAGATGACAAGCTTCAAGGTCACATCTTTCCAATTAGAGAAAAAACGTATCAGGGCCAAGATGAGCATCACTTTCTGATGGAAATAGATACACAATACATCCACAGGTCAGAGAATATTACGACTAAAAATTCAGGTGGTTCTACTAAACTTACCAAGATAAATTTGGGAAAGAAGATGATGCATGAAAAATATTTGACAAAATTCCTGAGAGGAATTCGGTCCGCTAGATCAAAGCTCTTCCCGCAACACAGGTAAGACATGAAAATAAAATCGGGGGTGTCTCAAAGAGTTTGTTTGTCACTTCAAATACATGTGATCAAATGGAAGTGTTCGTAAACAAGGACTGCAAGGGATTGATCTGGGATCCTAGTGCCACTGATTCACAACTAGAATGCGAAAACATGGGGCATGCATGTTTTAAAAAATGTTAATGTACCATTCATGTGCTGTTATTACCGGTAATATAACATATTCTAAGAAGATAGGGCAACAATTAATGGTTCATTCCCTCTCTGGGAAAACCATCTATCTTTGGGGTCAATCGACTGATTACCTGATTGATCTTAAGCACAAACTTGATATTTATATCGGGATCCTTGTCGATCTACAATGTTTTCTTCCTGATGGAAAAAAAATTAGGATCGTTCCCCTCTGTCTAGATACCATTTAGGTAGGGACTCTGACCTCTTGTTGGTGTTGCAGATGTGTGGAAGAGCCGAAGGTTTAGTACAGCAACATCTACCAAACCTGTGACATTTACAAAAATTGTAAAACTTTCGTGCTCCAAACCCAATTCATTGAATCCATAACCTATCCCTCGTCTGTATATAGCAGAGCATGAATATTAGGTGCTAATTATAGCGATCATAACAGAGGATCTGCCACAGTACCAGACAACGTTATTAAATGAAGCATTTATTTTTAAATTTAACGGGATTTGTCCTCAACCTCAACTTTTATCATTAGATTCGCACGACATAGACAAAGCATTTTGAGATACACATCTGCTATTTTTTTTTTTTTAAATTTATTTTCAATGATCAAAAAGCCTATCAGATATCATTTTCGAAAGGACCATGGTTTTCGATAATTGTGGGTCTGTTCATCACTCCTTGGTTTTCATAATTTAATCCCTATACACTCTTAATATACACTCTCAGTTAGTAATATTTCAGTCTAGGTCCATCTTCAAAATCTTTCATTACATTTCTAATATACTTTCAAGGAGATAGGTAACTTCTTGGCCTCCTACGTTAAAGATGATGTAGTAATTGTGGACTCTTCATATATGCCCACATTTATTAGATAAAATGATTTTTAGATATGGAAAAACATATCACATTTAGGTATTGGATTATGATAACATTATATTTTGATGTCATATATTTATATTACAATGTTATATATAAGTTTTTTATACTCAAATCCAAGAACTTTCTTAAAAAATGGGACGAAATCAAACACTAAAAGATGGATATCTTTAAGGCAAGAGGTAGTGGATGTAGGTGATGATCAAGGAGAGAGTAACCAACATTTAATAGAGATTGAAAAGAATAAATTTGGAGTATTAGATACATATGTTGAAGAATTTTTCCCAACTGAGAGGGATAGAGGAGAAGATCATAATACTTGTTCGAAGAATCCATCAGTTGGTGTGGAAAGAGGTCACAAAATGAATGAGGACTCAGATGAGAAGTTAAAAATTGACTCAAATATGTAATCTCAGAATACAAACACACCTTTAAATTATTCAACATCAAATTTACAAATTGTAAAAAAAATAAAACTAAAAAAAGAAAAATAAAAAACACAAGATCGAAGAAATTATGGGATATATTTAATACTAATTTGAAAGATATTATTTTTGTATGGAAATTTCTTGTCTTTCAGCTTACCTATTGTTGATATCACCACATTAATTAGTGCTGACACATCCCTTATTATTGGGCTTATATTTTTTTATTACATTTTAAATTGTTCTTTCATGGGTGTAAGGATTTGTTTTTTTCTCTTTTTGGATGTACTCCCTTTTTTGGCCCTCTTTTTCCAAACCTATATATAGAGTTTATTTTAAAATTTTAATTAATATGAATTTATTTTTTTCGTTTAGAGAAAAGAATAAACCTTTCGATTTCATATGACAAAACAATTTAAAAATAAAAACTATTACATTTCCTCATTACTTGACCATAGCATTATTATGTTGTGGTATCAAATATTTAAGTTGGACACTAAAACTAATGTGCTCATTCACATTTCTAAGACACATAGTGTTAAGAAAACATTTTTGTAAATATAAATTAATTAAGTTAAAAGCTTGAAATAGTTCAGAGTAAATCAATAATCTATGTGTGAGGAAAAATAGTGATAATAAGATTTAAATTGTCTTTTATTAAATTATTAGCCTATATTAATAATTTTAGGTATATGTTTTCTTAGATCCTTTTAATATTATCTTATGATTTGTGTAACATCATGGTAGAGGAGGACGCTAAAAAATAAAAGGGAGGATCATAATAGACCTAAGTTATTTTTGAATCACTAATCACATGAAGGGATGAATATTGATGGATGATCTCAATAAGCTTTTTTTAACATAAAATAAAATGAATATTTAAATAATTACAATATATATTTTTAATTGTATGAGACATACCACTTTATATAAGTGGTATAGAATATTTATGTGATACATTAATTTATACATATTTTTTTGGAGATCTTTAAGTTTGATAGACTTAAAGGATGAGTGGTGGACTAGGAACATGAGTGTTAAGTGATGGGGAAATTAAAATTAAATTCATAATATAATATAATATAATATAATTGAAAAATTTGTATAAATTCTTTCAAGATATTTTTATTTTCGTTTCTAAACATTATTAAGTTATTTAATTTATTGTAAAAGTATCATTTTTGAAGAAGAACGATTTAGCATCCTTTTTTTCTTATGTCATGTTGGAAGCTATTTATCTTTGTTTAAACATTATAAAACAAAATTAATAATGATTGATTTATGTGTAATTAAGGATTGATTTGTTTTATATAATTTTACTTCAATTCAATGACATTTTCATTTTTTATGTATATGTGAAAAAACTAAAATACATAGATATTATACAATTATGTTAAATAATTATTATTGATCATGATTTACAACTTCTTACCATGTTATTTTTATATCATACCTTAGATTATTGTCATATGTTCACTTTTCTATGATGAATGTAAAGCCCTTCTATTTGAGGGAGAAAATGATTAGAGAGGAGGATCCAAATGAATTGTATGGACAACAAAGAGATTAGATTGTAGGTATACGTACATTATCTAGGACATATAATATTCTTATCAGTATATGTGGTATTTTTTGTATCAATTATTGTAGTTTATGCCCAAATTTTTTTGAGCTCTAGTTTTAGAGTCTATATAAATAGTGGAAAAATATTATTGGTCAATAAATTTTGTCTATAGGTTTCATCACATTTTGTGATTATAAATTACTAGATCCTCAAACCAATGGATCTTATTAATTAATTTACCATTTTAGTCAACACATGGTTTTATACCATGTTCACAAACCAAAACTTTAAAATTAAAATTTTAAGTTGTCTTTGTGACATTACATCTAATGAGTAGCCTTTTTTATACCAATGATACATGCCAGCCTATTGAAATCGCTTGTCACCATTTAAATGTTTTTGAAATTGACATGCTTTGTATCATTTCATTTTAGTTGGGTGACATAATTTTATTAACAATTTGTATAATCAATTATGTAGTGTTAATAGGGTAACATCTTTTATTTTTGCTAAATTAAAAAAATAGTGCATAAATTCTAAAGCTTAAATAAGATTGCAACTGAGAATTGAGGTCGAAAACATGGTAATTAGTGTGACTATAATTACAATGATCAAGATGTTGGTAAGTGATGAATGGCATAACCTTGATAGTGACATCATGTGATTAAGTGAAGCATTGTTAATGTGGTTTTAAATCAATTGACTTATACCGGTAGCCTCTTTATTTAACCCAAATTGAAAAAGACGAAAAAATAAAATAAAATATTAATAATAATAATTAAGTATTCCACATTGGGCAGCTGGGAGAATGTCATAAATCATTTCATTTGTGACTTTGTCAACCAAGGGATTTTCGCTCAAATAAATCTCTTTAAATCATTAATTGCCAGTAGCCGGTGTCACATTCTAAGTAAGAAAATGGTTGTAAATAATAAATATATGTTTTTGAAGTGTAATAAATAAGAGGGACACATCCTTAAATAAATAAAATCTATGAAACTAAGACGATGCAGTCCACAATAAGCAGGATGAAGAAATACGGTTTGATTGATGGAGGAGCATGACTTGATCAAGAAAGAAGACATTTGGGACAGAGGACATGAAGCAATAAAAAAATGAGGAGGTAAATATGAAGGAGAATGCCATTTTAACAGCCATAGGATGTATTTAACAAAACAACGGAAATATTGTTGTGAAAGGACACATTTTTTAATGATGACTACAATACCATTTTGAAGAATCAGTAAAGAATCAGTATGTCTTTTGCAACAGGATCACCAAATGAACACACATTTAGAACACCATATTTTTCATTTAACTAAGTACGCCCAGCTCTTTTTAAGCTAGGTTTGACTCATAAATACATGGTGATCCTAATAAATTGAGTTAAGTTTTATTTAAAATATGATTAGGTTGTTTAGAAAACTATTTTTTAGCTTTACTAAATTAATATTTTAGCATTTTAAAGTTAATGTTATATTTTTCATACCTTTGTAAGACTTTGTTACAGCTGTAGGTGGGTCTCGATGAGTGTGCCTTGCTCCTTGGATAGCACAGTTAACATATGAACCATGCATATATTTTTTAAAATGGGTTTTTAATGTTAAACTATGTTTTTCATTATTTTTAGTTTGGTATTTTTACTCAAATTTTATTTGTCGTACCTTAAATTTGGGACAAAATGTCCTAATACATATATTGGCCTCGCAAAGAGAAGGAATCTCAACCTCATAACATTTATTTCCATCATTGTGAAGATCAAAAATTTAATGTTCTATATATGATGAATACTTTGTAGTTACATTTTTGGAACCGTATTATCCTTATTTGGTGTGTTTTGATTTTTAATGTAATGTATAAGAAATTATTTTTTGAGACAGATGTTGTGATTAGGTATAATTTAATTTTGTAATTTTTATTTTTATGTTTACTTTTTATGTGACTTTTGTTATATGTTGTTTACTTGCAATTAATTTTCTGAGATTTATTTTTGTAGGAATATATCTTAATTGTATTACGCTATTTTTGGTTGTTGATATTCAACTTGTTTCAGTTGTTTGAATTACAATTTTTCCTAAAAAGATAAAACATTAGTTGTAACATTCTGAAGCTTAAAAGTATTAACAATATTTTTTGTAAATGATGCAACCCTTAGACATGAAGCTTTTATTTTATTTTGATATTGTTGTGAATTATCAATGCAACAAATATTAGAATTTTGATAATGTTGATTAGCTTGAATTATTTGAATTTTATTCTTCTACAATAGTTTACGATTGATTCTTTTTAACTATATATCAATTATTTTGATATGTGCCAACTCCCAAAAATGATAGTAGAGTATGAGATATCTATTTTTAAGGATAAACATTATTGAGATTTGGCTTATGCAACTTGTCACCTACCTGATCTTACATATAATCATCATCATTGTCATACCAATTTGTAATTATATAATTTCTAGAACTATCCAAAAGATAGCGATATGTAATTTTTCTCATGTTGTATAGTGAATGGTAATGAATTATTTGTTTCCTGTAATACTTACTATTGGTGCTCTATCATGTTATGCACTTCACTCAATGACCTCATATGCATGTATTTCATCAAGTGTTATAAGTTGTACGAGTGGTATAATAGAATGATCCTCAAATTATGATTGAACTAATTTACAATATATGAAAGTCGTATTATTTATTGCAAGAGTATATTCTTATCTATCATTTATAAATTTGATAAATACATGGAATGTAAAGGGTAAAACCTCTTTAGGATGAATCCAATATTTCCTCAAAATTAGATTTTAGTGTAATTGGTTGAACATTACCTAAAAAAATTAGGTGGCATTTTGACACCTATTAATAAATCTAATGTGATAGATTTAAATTTTTGATGAAAAGTGTTATCAAAACCATTAATATTTTGTTAATAATATTTAATTTTATTTATATTGATACCCAATTTTTGTAAAATAGTCAAGCTTGAAATTTTCAATGATTAACCATTTCACATGAAAACACACTTGAGGCCCTTTCCATGTATTTAACTTTGAATAAATATGTAAAATTTTGCTTCACTAAATGTGATGACCTTGTTGATGTCTTTTATTATAATCATGATAAAAGTAAATTATTCTCTTTGTGTATCCTTATTGAGAGTTTTATCATGCAAATCATCATATAATTGTTAGTGTAGGATATTATTTTTCTTGTATTTATTATTATGGATTATTCCTACACTTGTATTTAGCTTGCTTAGGTGTTATTTTGAAGTCAATTAGGTTTCATAATTTAGGTAATTAATGTGAACATGGACATGGAAAAATTGTAGTCAAATTGGTGTGTAAAGATACCCTTACCCACCAATATTGACATATGGAGCACACAAACCATTTGACAAAAGTGTTCAGTTCACATTGCTAAATATATTGGCTCTATACCTCCATTGTACCTATATATATGCCTCTCATGTAAGCTATTTTTAATGAGTTATGAATGAAATATTATTATAATTTTGCTCTATTTTGATTTCAGTCTCAATAATAGAGTTTTGCTTCTATTTGCTTTGAATTTACAATTTTTGTGTTCGATCCTATCAATTTGGTCTTGAATAATTCCGTCATGGTATCAGAGCTCTTTATTGGTAACGAACAAAATTTTTTATTAATTTCTTGAAATCTTGAGTACTTTTTTAAATTTGTATTCTAACTAAGATTGTAAAGAAGAACCCTATAGATCTATCTGTATCATCTACAATCTTTTTTTTCTAATTATTGAACTTCATTAGTATTTGTAATTATTTTAATTGTATTGAATATATAAGTAACCTTTTGTAGAAATGAAAGGAGGATTCAAGCTGGTTGGATAAAAGACTAAATCATTTTTTGAAAAGGAGGTAATATTTATAAGTTATTGTTTTTGCAAATCTATTTTTGATTAAAAATGATTTATATTTTTTTAACTACAAAAAAATGGTAGATAATCGATAAATTTTTTTGTTGGATTCTATGGGCCTTGGCATCCTCTTGTCAGATCATTTTGAAATTCATAATTTCATTAAGAATTGAGAAATTTATAACATTTTTACTGACTATGGTACAATTTGAAAAAAAATTATATTTTGATGATGGAGAAAATTTAAGGAGTTTTTTTTAATTGTTTTTTTACAAAAGAATATTGTTGTGTGAAATAGTATTTTAAGGAGTTATTTATCATTGTTTTACAACATTTTATTTCATGAAGACAAAGGGTGGGGTCCGGTTTTGCCAAGCAATCAAACCCCCTCACAAGCAAAAAAGAAATTATTCTCTTTGCTTAACTCACAATTTAACACTCTTGTTCTCTTCATGGATATTTTTTTTGTTGATCCCAAAATATATTTTTTATGATATTTCACTATCATTTATGTAATCATTACACAAATTTCTCATTTATGGATACATTCTTGCCTAAGTCTGACATCTATTTTTTATGAGCATATTGTTGGGAAACCAGGGGCAAACAAACAGCTCTCTGATTCCACTTGTTAGGATCTTGCTCCTCAGAAAGAGCACAATATGGTTACCTTGTATAAGCAATTAAATATGCAGAATTACACAGAATCAACAAGTAACTAGATTTCATAAATGACACAGAATATGAGAGACAATACACTATCTTGTATTAATACTTGTACATAAAAGAATACAATAAAGAGATGCCATGCTCTTCCACCTTACAGAGGCTTCCCACACCTCAAGTGTACAATAATTCTTCTTCAAAAGTTTACTCTCCTACCAAAAATGGTCCCAACACACAACTCACACACAGAATTGGTGTTCACCTCTCCAACCAGTCAGTAATAACCCTGCCAGTACACCAAGCACTCTAAAGTACTTCATGTAGATCTCTCATGAACCTGTAACTTGCAATTCAATAGACCATACTTACACATGTAGATCTCCTATGAGCTTGCAACAACTTGCAACTCAATGATCTTACAATGGAAGGATCTTCCTTCCCTTCCTTTTTAGCTCATAATTACAATACATGCCAATGGGTCTATAAAAATAGATCCCACACTTAAACTATAACTTAGAATTCTATTTTAGATGCAGCTCAAGACTCGTAATAGATTTTACATGCAAACTCTGAGTTCAACGAACTAACTGTCTATGCAATGAACAGTTCTGGAACTGCCACAGGCGACCGATGTCGGTCCCTGTCTGACTGGTGCTGACCGACGTCGGCTGACTTCTTGTCGATGCTGGTTTCCTTTTTACATTCATCATGACTGACATCAATTATCCTGCCGACGCTGGTGCATCTAGAACTTCAGTAACCTCCTCCATGTCTGCATAGTTGAAGCTTTTAGCTCCACAACCTAACAATCTCCTACTTGGAGATAAACAGCTACAACTGTACTTGTACCTGTACATCATCTAGTTTGTTCCCTTGGCTTTGTATCCCTCTTCAAGATCACTCTTGAAGACCAACCACCACAAATCTGTGGTGTAACTCCTGTCAACCAAATCACCTACCACATCTGCATCTACAACCATGCAGACAATAACTTGACCCTGCATAGCATGTGCACCTGCTGCTGGTCCCTCTAAGAATCCACTGAACTGCCCTCCAGTGCTCCTTTCCAGGATTGACTCCAAACTTGTGACAATTCCCACTGCTTGAGAAAACTCAGGTTTAGAACATACCATCCACTTAACCTCATTATGTGAATCAGAACACCTGTCCAACCATCAGCGTGCTAACCGGTCTCACATAATCATCCAGAGACAAAATCAACTTGTGACATTCCATGTCTCTAGAACACACTCATGCCAAAGAATCTTGCTGCTCCTAGATTCCTCATGACACACCTCTGAACTAGCTTTACCTTTAGTTCAGCAACTCCTTGCATATGTGACTCTGCAACAACCAGAAAATATAGTAATAGGATAATGTAGCTAATATTATCCAACCTGGTAAAGAGAAACACAATGGTCAAACCTCTATTTTCCTGTAGCTAACTCAAGACCATATACCTTGGCCTTCTGTCTCACGTGTCCATTCCCGCTCTTCTTCATCATGAACATCCATTCGTCTCTCAGTGCTTTCTTCCAGCTGGCAACTCCACCAAAAACTCATGTTTGGTTCTTCTCCAAGGAATCACATCCTCATCCATGCCAAGCTCCCACTATTTCCTAGATCTACCTGCTCTGCTTCTTTAATAACTCCCTGGTTCTTCACCATCAGTGAGCAACAAGTAGTGTAAAGAAGGGAGATGATGAATATGAGGCTTACTTACCACTTCAGTCCTCCATGTAGGTGCTTGAGACTCCTTGATAGCTTGTTGTCCACCCAAAATCTGTCTCAGTGACCGACGCTGGTCACATCTCAGTCTGCATCTGACCGATGTCAGTTCCATGTGACTACCTCCTTGCCGACATCGGTTTCCCCTGGCCGACACCGGTAGTTATCTTCCCTCAGTCACCAACATCAAGCTGCACATAGCTGATGTTGGTCCCTGTCTAGACGTCGACGCCAGTTTTCTAGCTAACATTGGTCTCTGTGTTTTGCTAGTGAGAAATGACTTTTTCCTGCGAGCTCTTTTTGGAACAAAACTATGTCCAAATTACCCTTGCTCTGCTCAAAATTCCTCAGCCCCTGTGACTGATACCTGTCTGTCATCTTCTCCTTGAAAACCAAGACTTTTATGTTCTTGTCACTAACATCAGATTTCTCAAGAAACGTCACTTTCTTCTTTTGCATACAGAAATCATGATCCATACTCTTCACATCCGAAAGCACACCCTTTGACTCAAGAACATGCATCTCCTTCATATTCATGTGACCAAGCCTATTAAGCCACATCTTCAAATCTACAACTAAAGTAGATAACCCAGAAAGAGAATCAGTAATATTAGTAGATAGATAAAGCGTACCTACTTTCTTACCTCTAGCTACAACAAGTGCACCCTTGGTAACCTTTCAAGAGTCTGCTGTGAGAGTTACTGTGCAACCTTCATCACCCAAAATTCTTACAAAAATCAAACTCTGCTTCAGAACTGGGACATGCATGACCTCCTTCAACATCCATGTGTTGCCCATCTACAAATTCAGCTTCACTTTCTCTTTGCCAACCGTTTGACAAGGCTTACCATCCCCTAAATAAATTTCTCCAAAGTCTCCCTGGACATACTCATGAAAAAATTCCTTGTTTGGGGATGCATGAAAAGAGGAACCAGAATCTAAAACCCAAGATTCTACTTTATCCAAAGAACATACCAGAGCATCCTATGTAACGAACTCTGCAACATCTACTTCTCCTTCATGTCCTTCATGCTGATCTACATCCGACCTACAATCACTCTTTAGATGCCCTTGCTTGCCACACTTCCAGCAGGTTATTCTGCCATACCTGGACTTGGATCTCCTGCCTATGTTTGACCTTGATCTCCCATGCTCCATCTTCTCTCTTGGCCTTCCTCTGCTTTCAACACTCAAAGCATTTCCTGATGATTCACCTGTGTTTTTCTTATGTATCTCTTCATTCAATATTACACTCACAATATCATCCACTTTTAAGATTATAGAAGCAGATGCAGTATTAGAAACTGTCATTACCAAACTCTCCCAACTTTCAAGTAATGAACACAAGATTAAGAGAGCTCTAATTTCATCATCAAAAACAATATTGACTAAATTTAACTGGTTTACTAAACCATGGAAATCACTAAGATGACTATGAACAGATCCACCTTCCAACATATGCAAATTAAATAATTGCTTCATAAGAAATACCTAATTCAAAGTCAAGGTTTTTTCATATAAATTTTCCAAAGATTCCATCAACTCCACCGTTGTATTACACTGTGATAAGCTGGAAATCATAGATGATGCAAGACTCAATATTTTAGATCCTAGAGCCTAGAGCCTTCCAATCAAGAACCTTCCATTCTTCATCGTTCATATCTGTGGGTTTCCATGCAACCCCACCCAACGGTAAGTACAAATCTTTTTGATACAGATAATCTTCAATCTATATCCTCCATAATTGATAGTTCTTGCCATTTAAACTTCTCCATTCGTAGTCTACTTTCATCTACCATTGCTATACTCCCACTCAAATAGAAACACCTGTGAGTAACCTGTAATCAACACACACTAACTAGATCTAATCTAACCTGTTAGTAATCCTAACCAAAAGCTCTGATACCAATTGTTAGGAAACCAGGGCAAACAAACAGCTCTCTAATTCCACTTGTCAGGATCTTGTTCCTCAGAAAGAGCACAATATGATTACCTTGTATAAGTAATTAAATATGCAAAATTACACAGAATCAACAAGTAACTAGAATTCACAAATGACACAGAATATGAGAGACAATACACTATCTTGTATTAATACTTGTACAGAAAATAATACAATAAAGAGACGCCACGCTCTTCCACCTTACAGAGGCTTCCCACACCTCAAGTGTACAGTAATTCTTCTTCAAAAGTTCACTCTCCTACCAAAAATGGTCCCAACACACAACTCACACATAGAATTGGTGTTCACCTCTTCAACCAGTTAGTAATAACCCTGCCAGTACACCAAGCACTCTAAAGTAATTCAAGTAGATCTCTCATGAACCTGCAACCTGCAATTCAACAGACCATACTTACACATGTAGATCTCTTATGAGCTTGCAACAACCTGCAACTCAATGATATTACAATGGAAGGATATTCCTTGCCTTCCTTTTTAGCTCATAATTACAATACATGCCAATGGGTCTATAAAAATAGATCCCACACTTAAATAATAACTTAGAATTCTATTTTAGACGCAGCTCAAGACTCGTAATAGCCTTTACATGCAAAATCTCAGTTCAACGAACTAACTATCCATGCAACAAATAGTTCTAGAACTGCCACAGGCGATCGATGTTGGTCCCTGTCTGACTGGTGCTGACCGATGTCAGTCGACTTCCTACCGACGCTGGTTGCCTTTTTGCATTCATCATGACCGACGTCGGTTATCCTACCGAAACTGATGCTTTTGTAACTTCAGCAACCTCCTCCATGTCTGCATAGTTGAAACTTTTAGCTCCACAACCTAACAATCTCCCACTTGGAGATAAATAGCTGCAATTGTACCTGTACCTGTACATCATCTAGTTTATTCCCTTGGCTTTGTATCCCTCTTCAAGATCACTCTTGAAGACCAACCACCACAAATTTGTGGTGCAACTCCTGTCAACCAAATCACCTGCCACATCCGCATCTACAACCATGTAGACAATAACTTGACCCTGCATACATACATTCTTGCCTAAGTCTGACATCTATTTTTTATGAGAATAAATTCTTGCCTAAGTCTGACATCTATTTTTTATGAGCATAAATTGTTATTTGTGCCTTTGATACAAAGATTTCACTAATTTATATGCCAGCCACTTTGTTGTTGTGTGTATTTCATGATAGTAAATACTGCATTGTACTATGCATTCAACAACCTTCGATAGTCACTTTATTGTTATGTGTATTGCACAATGGTGACTACTTCACCAAATCATATAAATTGACAACATCAACTATATCTCTATGGTTTATTATGTGGATTTGCACCTACAATTCATTGTATCTGAGTACAGATCTGTTGTGTAGTATCTTATTTGTAATGTATGCCTAATATGTCTTTGGTACATGAGATGAAGCCTCAAGAGTCAACTCTATACTCATGTTTATGACTATCTTTGTCCTTGCATGATATCTTAAGATTTTATGGGCTTTATTATGCAAAAAAAATTGGTGCCTATTGTATATGCACTAAATTACGTATTGTATACGCACAAAAACATAAAGTGCCAAACCTTTGTAATTGGGGGGGAGGGGGCGATGGGATGGGGATGGGTTCTTTCTGACAGTCTTAGGGGTGGTTATTGAGTGCCTTGCCTTCTCTATTGCTCATTCAGTTTCTATTTGCAATGGATCATGGATCACAATTTAGTTCCACTTCTCACTTCACTCAAATATCATGACTAGAAATCTAAAGCGTAAATTTTTCTAAAAAGTAGAGGTTTACACAGGATAACAATGAATATGAAAACTGAACCAAAATTTGGTGTAGATAAAATTAAGTGGTATAATAGGTGTGATGAAGAATATGGTCTTTTATGTTTAAATATTTCCCCTGACTTACTCTTTCACATTGAATCTACTAAATCACCACATGAGATTTGGAATACTTTGGAACAACTCTTTGAGAAGCAAGATGTAATGAGGGGTTATGAGCTAAAGAATTAGCTCATTAGTTTTAGTCTAGACAATTTTAACACTATAGAAGACTTTTTCACCAAACTTAAATAACTTAAATTGTAATTAAAATTATGTGGTCTAGAGAAAATGGATCAACAATTCATCCTCTCAATTCTTTCCAAGTTAGGTCCTGATTACTCAATTTTTTCTCTACCTTTCATGTTTTGAAACATGACCTAAAACCTACATGAATTATTCCATCCTTAGATGATTTTGCCAAAGAATTAACTAGGGAGCAAGACAAACTCATCGAAATGGGTACATTGAAGTCCTCCAAATCACATGCTTTTTTGAGTCATGACAAATCTAAGACTTCAATAACTAAGAAGAAGAAATAAAACAAGAAGGATCAAGAGAAATGAAAGGATCAAAAACTAGGTGGGAAATCCAAGAGAGAGAGGATCACAGGTGCCTATTGTAAGAGAACTGGGCAAGATGAAAAAAATGTATGAAAAAAAAAGTTGATCATTTAACAAAGATGCTTGAGAAAAATAATATCAATGTACCTGATACAATCAAACCAATCTCATTAGCACAAGAGTTTTCTAAGGCAAATGAAATTAGTATGAGAAAAGGTAAGGGTAAGGCCCATATTGTAGTAGCATCTCAACCATCCACATGGGTGAGTGATTCTGGTGCCTCACATCACATGGCTTAGTCATGAGACTTTTTCTCATCCTTAGAGCCATGTTCAATGCCATCTATTATAATAGGTGATGATACTTATGTTGAAGTTTTTAGGAGAGGATCTGTTGAAGTTAATGAACATTTTAAAATGTCTTATATTTTCCATCACTGTCAACTAATCTCTTATCTATTTATCAAATCACCTACATTAGATTAGGCAAGAAATTTGAGTTTACTCTACATATTTTTTTCATTAAGGAGATGCATAGTAATACTACAATGGCCATTGGGAAAGCAAATCACTAAACAAAGTTGTACAGTTTCTCAAATTTTGCTCTTGTTTACCCTTCTACTACATTACTCACTCATTTTGGTGGAGTGAAAAAACTATGGCATGAGCGATTTGGCTATCTAAACTATCGCTACTTATAACAACATAGTCAACAAGATATGGTAGTAGGGTTTCCTTGTGTTCATTTTTATAATGAGGTTTGTGAAGGTTGCATGCTTGGTAAACATCCCGAAGAGAAATATGACAAACACAAATCATAGAGAGCTACTAAAATCTTAGAGCTAATTCATAGTGATATTTTTTAACCATTCCTAAGACTTTAATCAATAGGGCTAGCTACATGGTTACCTTCATAGATGACTTCTCTAGGTATACATGTGTGTATTTTATTCAACAAAAGTCTGAGGTTGTTAACCATTTTAAATATTTAAAGGATCTTGTGGAGATTAAGTCAAGGAAAACCATTAGAAATTTATGCACTAATAATGGTGGTGAGTAGGTTAATCATCATTTTGAGTAGTTTTGTACTTCAAAAGGGATTGATCTACAATAAATAGTTCCATATAGTCCTCAGTAGAATGGTGTTATAGAACATAAGAATAGATCTTTGAAGGAAATGGAAAATTATGTGATACACTCCAAATCACTTACACCACAATATTGGGTAGAAAACATTAATTATGCTTGTTATATCCAAAATTGTGTTCCTCATAAAGCATTGAAAAGAATCACTCCTTTTTAAAGTTTGGAGAAATAAACAACCTGAAGTTGATCAATTTAGAGTATTTAGATCTCCAGCTTTGACCTACATTCAAAAGAAGAAATGTAAGGCCATGGAACATCAGAGTAGGACTTTTATATTTGTTGGGTATGCAAAAAGTGTTAAGGGATATATACTTCTTGATCCTAAAACACATGAATTGTTCATAGAAAGGAGTGTATGCTTTTAAGAGGGTCCATCAGAGTGCACACACGACACTTCTCCCTCCTATTTGGACTCTCTGGGATATGATGATAGTTTAGATGATTTAGATCATCTAGATCAGATACCAGTTGATGAAGATTCTTCCTCTAGTTCAAATGATGAGGATAGTGATAGAGATTCACCTCATTCTATTGACAGTCACATTTTTGAAGTTGAAGAATCTCCCATTGATTCATCAATTTTTGGTCCTCTTTGGGTTAGATAGACTCTATAGAGTACAGGTGATTGGGTTGGGAATCCATCATATGTCAGATGGACTCATTCACAATTTTAAGGTGTTCCATATGTTTACATTACTTGTGTGTTTGATCCACAATCAGTTCATGAGATATATGGAATTCTTGAGTGGGATCAAACTATGCATGAAGATTATATGTCCTTAACTAGGAACTACGCTTGGGATCTACTACTGTTTCTTAAGGGAAGGAAAATGATTTGATTTAGGTGGATCTATTGAAAAAAATTTGTAGTAGATGGGCTACTGGATAAATTCAAAGCATGATTCGTTGCAAAAATATTTTCACAAGTTCCTGGCATAGACTATACTAAATTTTTTTCTCAAGTCGCTAAAATAAAATCTATTCGACTCACTGTTTCCATTATCATAACTTATCATTGGGATGTTCATCAGATGGATGTGAAGAGTGCCTTTCTTTAAGGTGACCTTGAGGAGGAGATATATATGGAACAACTATAAAGTTTTGTGGAGGATCCTTCCTTAGTGTGTAAACTTCAAAAATCTATCTATGGCCTCAAACAAGCCTCTCGGGTTTAGTATGCCAAGATAGATTTATTTCTTCTCATAGTTAGGTTCACTAGATATAATTTTGATCTAAATGTCTACATCTTGTGGCAAGATAATTCACTCTTGATTTTGGTTCTATATGTGGATGACCTATTGATCACAGGGAGTTATTCATCCTCTATTGCAACATTGAAAAATGCTCTACATGATAAATTATTTATGAATAACTTGGGTTTGTTACATTATTTCCTTAGTATTGAGATTTCAAAATCTAACTCAAGGATTACCATTACACAATCTATGTACGCTCTTGATTTTCTTGTATGATCTCACATGGATGGTTGTAAGATAGCTTTGACTCCCTTTATTTCTAGAGTTAAACATGAGGCTATGTGTTGTTCTCCATTGGTTGATGCTACCTTGTATCAACAACTAGTTGACAGCCTCATCTATCTGACTTACACTAAACTTGATATGTCATATGTAGTGGGAAAAGTCTTAGGTTTATGTAGACACCACATGAGTTGCATTTGAATGTAGCCAAATAGGTTTTCCACTACATTTAATGTACTCAATTTTTTGGGATTCATTATAGAGCAAGCATTGATATTGACTTGATTGGATACATAGATTTAGACTGGGCTGGTGATATTCAACAACACAAGTCCACTTTAGGATATAGTTTCTCACTTGGTTTATGACCAATTAGTTGGTCTAGCAAGAAGTAAAATACTATTGCTTTATGATCTATTGAGGTTGAATATAGAGGGGTTTTCAATGCTACTACTAAAGTTATTTGGATATAAGGGATTATTACTGAGTTTGGTATACACTTCAAGTGACCCAAAATCATCTTTTGTGATAACTAAATCACCATTTAGATCTGCAAGAATCTAGTCCAACATCAACAGACCAAACACATCGAGATTCATATGCACTTCATTCAGGAGCTCATTCATGGATAGGTCATTGACCCCAAATTTTTCTAAACTATGAAATAAATAGCTAATATCTTCACCAAACACTTCACTGAGAGTAAGTATATTCACTTGCATGCTCTTCTTAGGGTATGAGCCACATCAACATCATCTTCAAGGGGGTCTTCTAGTCCTCTTCTTCTTTTTTCTCTTTTTAGGGGAGAGTTTTTTCCTACATGTTTTCTCCTTTTTCTTCACTTTGTGAGAGTTACTTTGTACTTGGGTACCTCATTAGGCCATGTTGTTGAGACTCAATTTTAATTTCCCACCTAAGCTATGCTTATGGGGGGTTTTAGTTTAGCATATTATTTTTCTTATATTTAACTTGCTTAGGTGTTATTTTGAAGTCACTTAGGTGTCATAAATGAGGTAATTAAGGTACACATGGACATGGTAAAATTGTTGTCAAATTGGTGGGTAAAGATACCCTCACCCACCTATATAGACATATGGACCACACAAACATTTTGGAAAAAGTCTTGTGTTCACATTGCTAAATGTCTTAGCTTTATGCCTCCATTGTACCTATAAATATGCATATCATCTAAGCTATTTTTTATTGATTTATGAATACAATATTAATATAATTATGTTCTATTTTGATTTCAGTCTCAACAACAGAGTTCTACTTCTATTTGCATTCTATTTGTAGTTCATTTGTTCGATTCTATTTGTTGGATCTTGGACAATTCCATCAATAATATATCTTTTTAAACTAGCAATCATTTTAATGGCTCAAAATTATAAACTTTTGAAATGGTACTTTTGATTTGGTCTAAAATATTTCAACCTTTATATTGATTTAATTTCCTCATGGAAGGTGATGGGGGTTATGGAGTAACATATCAGACACCTTTTTAATATTTTGATAGATGAGGTATCCATCGTTGTCTAGTGTTGAAAGTATGAACATCAAAATTTAATGAGCTTTGGGTGAATAAAAGGAATACAACAGTGATTTATGTAATCTTGGGATCTAGGAGAAATATGGATGGATTAATTCATGAATTTATTTTAATGTCTAGTTATGATAATTAATATCTTTGACTAGATTTTGAAAAAATATGAATCTATGAAGGCTTGAGATTGTAAATTGTGTGTTTTGGCATTTTTATGATTTTTGGATTTGATTAATGCATATAGAAAATGAATAATAACTCAAAAATTAAGCCAACATTTAGTATTGAACATTAAGGAATGTAATCAAAATGCAGTCACTATTGATGATAATTGAAACTTTGTAAATTTGGCAAGAAAAGAAGCTGAAGATAGTAAAGGATGTGTTTGCTTTGCAGGCTCTCAGATATATTAATCCTATTTGTAAATAGTGGGCATGGATACGAAGGCACTACCTACATAATATTTGACCATTCCCATATCCAAAGTTATCCCATCTATAAGGTATGTTGAAATTAACTTCTTGATGTTAATCGCTTATCAGTGTAGTAAGAAACAAATGGGCAAAATATTCCTATGCCTAAAAATAAAATATTAAGTATTTATAATATTTTTTGAAGTACATGAAAAATAAAATCTTTGAATACTCTTGTATATTGGCTTTAGTATTGAGGTAGTACCCATCACACCACAACCTAGGTAAAAATGATGACCACTTTGCCATGAATGATAGTTCCTAAAAGTTTTATAACAAAAAAACATAAGTTTTAGGAAAACAAACCAAAAATAAAAAATGAAATTGAAAATCCTCATTACATTAAAAATACTACAAAAATAATAGTTTTTGTTCACAAATATATTTTACCCTATTTTTGATAGAACAATATAAATTTTAATTTTTTCTAATTATAAATGTAAAATTGGAAATATCATAATTCTAAAGATGTAAAATATTTAATTATTCTAGTTTTAATAATTTGTTAAATATTAAAAATTGTTATTTTTGAAAAATTATTAGAAGAGACATACTTAACTTGTTCTCAAGTTTTTATTGACTATTTTGACTATTTAAAAGTGAAAATTAAAATAAGAGGTGAATATACAAGATAAAGATTTGGAAAGAGATTATAAACATAATCTATAGAGGTATATTATAATTGGACTAATGTGAAATGCAATCAGGTTTGTTGATTTAGGGATTTTCTCATTTCATTGTCATAGGTGATGGACAAGAAGAGATTGACAAACAATAATTTTGAAATTTTTATATCGTAGGTAAAATTATAAGATATCTCTAAACATGATAATTTTATGTGGGTAGCAACACAATGTATTTAATCTTTACTTTAAAGCCCTAAAGGTACTTTGATAGATTGAAAACCCTTAAAAATAGGAAAAGGTAATGGATTGAGTTGACCTCAATCACCCCCCTAATGACTGATCACTATCCACTTATCTCATGCTTCAAAGAGAAATAAATTTCACATAGTTCACCCACCTAGATTAATTATGTATTGTATTTCTTTGATTATATGTATGCAACTATAAAATAATTTTGATACATTGAAATAATTCCACTCCACTTATACTAGAAGGCTCTTGACTTGGCTTATGTCCACTCCTTTGATTGATAGGGAATTTGGAGAGAATATGGAAGATTTTATAAAATTTTAATAGTGTGAATGCTTGATAAAATTGAATGACAATTATTTCCAGTGAATAACCTTAAATGTGTATTTATAGAAAAACACTCAAACAATTTTCTTTAACTGACCAAGCAAAATGTGCAAGAAGGCCAAAAATAATGTTTTTAATTTCATAAATTAGTCAGAATTTTGCCTAGGATGTGGATGTTTTAAGTGGATAGCGATGCACTACACACCTATCTACCTAACACAGAGTTGTCAAAAAGGACCAAGAACATTTGTCTTCTACTAAGGACAATTTGAATTTGTTGTTAAATAGCTTGAACATTTGATATTAGAATTTTTTTTATAATAATGACAATAAAAAATGTTTGAACTTATATATAGGTAAATGACTTATAAAAATAACAAATAAAAATAATGTATTTGTGTGAGATCCATATGATCTATAATAGATCAATAATTAATATTTCCAAATACTTATGGCCATAATTAAATTATGTATGTATGTATGTATGTATGTATGTATGTATGTATATATATATATATATATATATATATATATATATATATATATATATATATATATATATGTATGTATATGTATGTATATGTATGTATATATGTATATGTATGTATATATGTATGTATGTATATGTATGTATGTATATGTATGTATATATATGTATATATATATATATATGTATGTATGTATGTATGTATGTATGTATGTATGTATATTATCACATCTATTTAAAATCTATTTTAATGAAAATAAAAAAATAATATTTTTTAAAATTTAAAGATGTGAAAATTATACGCATATTAATAGTAAACCTTATAAAGATTATATATATATATATATATATATATATATATATATATATATATATATATATATATCACATCTATTTAAAATCTATTCTTAATGAAAAGAAAAAAATAATATTTTTTTAAATTTAAAGATGTGAAAATTATACGCATATTAATAGTAAACCTTATAAAGGTTGTAGCCATATGAACTATTTAAACGAGTTACTATGAAATAAAAACCATTAACTGACAATGAATCCTCATTAATCTTTTTGTAGATGTATTCTATGACAATGAATGCTCGTTGATCTTTATGTAGATGTATTCCTTACGTAGTCATTAAGGACATCTTTTGTTTAGTTTCCTAACATGTTTCTATCCTTGTGCATGTTTATTTCATTCTCCTACATAGACTTTTAGTATAGAATTTTTAGTGGCACTAAGTCATTATAGTTGACCATATTGCCACTATTCCACCCAAGTCTATAGATCCATGGTTTTTGGAACAATTTTTTTAACCGTGTATTACATGGAAAATTAAATATGGCTCGTAGATATATAACGAAGAAAATTTAGCCATTTTGAATTTGACAGGTGCAAATTGAAAGAAACCATAAATATTTATAATAGAAATTATAATACTAAGATGTAAAATGTATGAGTATGACACTATATTAAATCAGACTACGGTTTATGACTTCAAAAACTCGGCTGGATTTTTAAACTTAATTTATGAATTTTAATATGATATTTTTATAACATTGTGATATATTACTTCAAAATTTAAATCTTGTAACTTCGTACGGTTTTGTAAATCCCAATCTAATAATGATCAAATAGTCTACATTGAACATATAATTTGTATTATAATCTACTTTGTATTATTTATATTTCGTAATATATGAAACATCATTTATTTATTTGTGAAGTTACTTTTAGGTTTCTAGAAATTAGGTTTTTTTTTTTTTTTTTTTTTTTGGTGGTTTGGTTTGTTTTTTAAAATATATTATTTTCTATTTTATAATATATATTATTATTTATAAAAATTTTAGTGTTTCATAATTAAATATAAAATTTTATTGTAAATTCAAAAAATAAAATATATATTTTTTAAATATATAAAAATTTAAAATATAAGATTATGATTATATTGCATGATATATATGTGTGTAAAAATATTACTTGATAGTAATTTATTATGATTTGTTTCTTCATAATTTTATTCTGAAATGTTAAATAATTAATCTGTAATTTGCATATTATTATATAAATAATACACTATATTAATGTAAAAGTTACGAACACCTTTTTTACCTAAACTAGTCTCTCTATTAAGCTTTCTTGATTTAAAGGCTCGATCCCATGATTATGATTTCATTAAGTAATTTTAATATTTCTGTTTTTATTTTAAGATATGTGGAGGCCACAACAAGGATCTGAATGCAAACCATGACCTCAAAACTAAAGGATGGAGACATTTGGGTGATCTCAATGTTTGGGTATAAAGTGGGGCCGTGAATTTACATATAGTGATAGCTATCAAGATCCAAGATTAGAGAATTTATTTTTATATGTGTATAACATTGCCCACCGTTAATTCATGGTTAACAAAATAATAATTCAAAAGTGCAAATTGCAATTAATAATTTAATAGATTTATAAAGTTTATTAAGGCTACATAAAAGAGACCCCAAAATAATAAGATATTGCCATGTGTATCATTTCAAATGGGCACAATGAAACTAAAATGAAAGGACGTTTGAACTTTGAAAGATAATATTTTATAACATTTTATGACATGGAGGCAAGATATTTAACAATGCATGAACCAACTACTTGTATGCATAGATAGAGGAAAGAAAGCTTCTACCATTAAATATTATGCATAAATTATGATCATAAGTATGATTAAAATGAAATATTCATTATTAAGATATCAAAGTTCAGCATCCAATTTATTCGATTTAAAAGCTTCACAATTTATAGGGATTTGTAAGAAATCACCTTCTCATCCATCATCGAGATTTCACATGAGGAGAAAATCTTATGATCTAGTTTTTTCTAAAACTCATGTATTCAAATGTATGTTTAAATCCATCATTACAAAATTGATTACTTTTATTAAGTACGTTGCTTATCATTGAAATCCTCATCCTGAATATGACGTAATGTTAACTCTAAAACAATGTTTTATTGTTAGCTTCATTAACACTTACAATCAATAACAAAACTTGAGAAAATAATCCATATTTGTGCAATTCAACAACTCTCTTTGTCTTTCACCCTTAAAAGAATGATCTATCATTAATATTAATTTAAGTTCAACTCTAATCCTTGAATCCCGTACCTTTCAAATATTGAGGCGAAAAAATATATTTACAATTATAATTTGTCAATAAATTGAGAATTTTATGACTTCTTATCTAATATTGAGGTTTATATAGTACACACTAATTTAGTAAAAAAAATCCATTTGAAATAACGGCTTCAACAAATAAGAATTGAGTGGAATTGAGTGCCCCGATGGTGACTTGCATAGGTTGATCCTGAAAACTAAAACATTTGCTTTAGTTTTGTTTTGAAGCAGAGTTCGCTGAATATAATTTTAAGCATGCAATTCTTTGGGTATTATGATCCATTACCTGAAAATAATTTGAGTCATTGATGTATCATCAATTTTGACATATAAAATTTAATCTATGGAATCGGGTCCCCTCCTTCCCCGCATATGATTACACGTTTGTGGATCTAGTTAGAAACTGAGGGAAGTGGAACAAAGAATTATTAATGATTAGAGGCTTTCATGCTCCATTTTTGTTAACAACTGTGCAGATAAAAAGAATTTACGATTGGAATGCAAAGTCACCCGTCCTTTGCAGAAATAGGTAAACGGCTAGTGATGCATGCAAACTCCGTGCCTCTAGTGCAATAAATATCAACTCAGCGATTGAAAATCAAATATATATAGTGGTTATTACACTGTTGAAAGGATAAATTGGTTTTCATCTTTCCGGTCATTTGGAAGATTAGCTATATTTTTAAACGGCTCATCACTTCTTTTGGAATGGCTTAAAATCAACGTCAAGAATGACATTTGTTTTAACGGGGACCAAAACGACAGCTGGAAGTAAATACCATTATCTTATTCCTCAATTTATCAACAGTTTATAAGTTTGTGATTTATTTTTATTTTTATTTTATATATTTATTTTTATTTTTTATGTTTTTTTTGGGGGGTGGTGGTGGCTATTCTTGTGTGTGGTGGGGGGGGGGAGGGGCGCGAGGAGCGAGATGTGGGCGGTAATAGTTAGTATTCAATCGAAACAAATATATGTATATACAATAAATAAAAACATCGAAACATCCTATTTCGATGGTAAACACTAGAGATCAAATTTGGTCATGTCCCAATACCTCAAGGGTTTCAAATTTGTCAAGGAAGTGTAATTTTAAAAAATCATAAAAAGATATTAATGTTTATATACTACTTGACAATGCAAAAGTATAAATGCATGGGTACGAGTAGAAAGTTCAGGGCAAAAAGTGGGCTCTCTTTTGTTCCAAGATGTGAAATAATCATAAATGCGTATGCAGTTTTAAATTAATACATATGCATTATTTAAATTAGGCGCAGTAATATCGAACATACGATGCGTACACGTTATTATTATCATCTTTAAAAAAAATGGTAAAACATTTCATTTCATTGTTAAAAGTTTCCATTGCATACAAATAGCACTTACACCATCAACCCTGCACTCATGTTCCAAGAATTTACACTCATACCATGCCAAACTCTGTTAAAATGTTTTGAAAAGCTTGTTTAGTGAGACGATCAACAATGTCATTCAAGAGGAAACGTAAATAAATCATTTTTATATCAATTAAAACCAAATTAAGTACTATTTTTGGTTAAAAATCATTTATTTTTTAGTTTGTATAGCATATCAAAACCATTCACAAACAAATAAAGAAGTAGGAATTGGAGATGGAAAGCAAAATCCACAAAACCCTCCTAAGAAGTGGGAATTGGAGATGTTAGAACAGGTACAAAAACATGTATCTAGGTGTATTTAAAGGTCATGTACCTTATAAAATATGTTATTTTATTATAGTGACATGTTATAATTTATGGATTTTCAATGGAACATACTAGATGTGTAAATTTCAACTAAAAGACAAGAACTTGTCTCTTCACTACATAAAAGTAACATCTTAACACTGATCAATATACAAGCTACCATGGATACATCTATTATATTTTATGTCATTGATCTAATGTAAAATTTTATGGAATCTAAATGCATGTAAAGGTTTCTTATATTGGTGTAAATGACTTACTATTTTCATTTTACATGTTTCTAAAAATTGCCCAAAAAATGCAATGTTTTTGTAAAAAGAAAGACATTCTTAAGCCGAGAACAGATAGTCTATCTCTTAAAAATGCATTATTGGATGTCAATAATGTGGCCTAGATGTTATTCTCAATGTGTAACATGTTGGCAATTCTATTTTATAGACCTAAAGCACTGAAGGTGGAAATATCCAATTATGACTTTAAAATAGAGTTTAGAATTTGGCCTTTTTTAAAAATGAAAACATTAGGTCTCTTTGTTTGATAATATAATTAAAATTATATAATTGATAGTTAATGATAATAGTCATAAAAAACTTATCATTACACCATATAAATGTAGAAAAAAAATTGAAGATATGAATATCGTGTCATATTTAAGGAAAGGAAGTAGCACTTATTTATATCCATTAAATATTCATAGAGTTATAAATCATTTAGATGTTGATAATTATCTATTTGGAAACAATCCTTCGATCAATATAAAAGAACTAATATGAATCCATCTAAAAAAATCTCCTATCAAATAAGGATGTTGTTAAATTTAATTCAAAAAATGAATTAACATTTAAACATATAGTTATGAATAGAGTTTTAAAAAATTAATGAAATTAATGAAATCAAAATAATCATAATATGTATAAAATAATTAAAATAAGGTCAAAGTTTTCTATTTTTATATTTATAGAATCCACAAAGGCATATGAAATGTAAACATAATAGAATATCTATTCAATGCCTTATAGGCATACAATTCTTAATATGGAAATGATACATCAAAATATCATCTAAAGCATAGCTTAATCATGAAAAAATTTCCTTCTCTTTTCCTTGATCATAGATAGATATCCCTAAAATTGCTTAGATTAATCCAAGGCTCTCGATCGAATGCCTTGTTCATAAATCAATATCCCTCAAATACCTCAAATTCCTCCAAGATCCAACTACCGGTCATTTTATGGTCATAGATCAACTATAATTGAATATCATGAAATAAAAATATTGTTAGAAACTTTCACATACTATACATGCAATTAAGTTTCAAAGTTAATTTTAAAATGATACAAAAAGTATTTTAAATTTCAATGACCAAAATCCCATGGTCACACTCAATAGAGTCAATGACATGTTGAGTCTCATGCACATGAGTGTGAAATGGAAAAACACTAAGGTTCAGTGCCCTACTCATCATAATGAAATGGGTCAAAACCTGCACATGTATATGTAGACATTAAATAAACTAACTAAATAATTGAAATATAATATTTAAATTTAGAAAAGAAACTATTTTATACCATGTCATCTTTGGTAATCATTTTTAGAATAGTATCACACATAATCGAATATCTCTTCTTGGATAATAAATTCATGTTAGTGATAATTTAACAATTACTAAGGAACACACACACACACACACACACACACACACACACACTTCAAATTGAATTTTACAAGTTATCGTACTATAGTGAGTTGTTGTGTAGATGAAATTTCAACAAAAACATGTTTAACCTGATTTTTTTAGATGTTTTAAGGGTTAAAGGGTAAACTAACCTAATCAAAAGGGTGAATTAAATTATTCTAGAGAAGGCCAATTAATTTAATAATCAAAAAAATAAAAATTATTAATTAATATAATTTTTTTTTAAACATAGAAAGCACAATTTTGAATAATATTATGATAATTACAATGAAAAGAGGAGATAATACCTAGCTAGTTTTTTTTATTGTATTAGTATATCTAAGGAATATAAGGGTGAGAATAGGTAGAATTAAGATCAAATTTTAGTTGTCAGATTTTAGAAATATTATTTATGGATCCGTAGACACTAGTATCGATCCATGGACACTAGCATCAATGCTTCATTTAGGTTTTTTATGCTTCTATCCTATATGAAATATTTTTTAGATCAAAAAATGACCACTTACACCTTTACGTGGTTTTTGTAGTCCTTCTACTTATGTGTCTAGATCTTGTGAGCAAGCAATAGATGATTGTTAATTTTTCAAACCATAGCTCTTCACACTTGGCTAATGTAATATTGACAAAAAATGGGTTAGTGTGCTTATAATGTCAAGCTAACCTTAAATAACCTTCCATTAATGAGAGATACCTACATAGCCGATACTTTAAAGAGGCTTTCAGACTTATGTATTTCTCCCCTAATTATGGGAGTGTGTATGTAAAATATTACAATATGCAATATGTAGATGCATGTATTGATTTAACTTGTAATTTTATAAATACTTCTCATGGGTTTCCCCTTGAATGCTTTACACCTATGGTATGAATGATTTTATGGTTGATAAAGAAGTAGGAAAAATAGGGTAGTTAAAAACATTGGTGCGATTGATTTAATGAGATTGAATACGTGCTTGATTAGCATTTATTAGATGAACAATGCAAAGGATTTGATTTGTATTTATATTACACCTTTTGAAACTATATCACATGAGGGTTAAATAAGACAAATAGGTCAACCCATATGTTTTGAAAGAATTGCAATTTGGATGAATTTTTAGGTATGAACACTAGACAAGAAATATGGACAGAAGTGTTCATGTTAGTGCCCCTATGTGGATGGTAGTGTCCAACAAGATGGAAAACTACTAAGGATATTTAACTGAAAGTGAAATATATAGATCAAGGTTAAAGATTTATGTAGTTTAAAGTGGTCTAGGTGATCAAAATGATAGGGTCAAATAAAGAGATAATTAGTTAGGCACAATGAGATAGAAAATGTGAGCCTTTTGGTAACATGAAGGTCTATAACTGAAGTGTATATCTCTAATTAGTATTTATCAAATGTATAAGACTAAGATGTTATACAAGTTTAGATTTTGTATCTACACAATGTCTATGCCTATTGTCACCTATATAGATAGAGTAGTCTCCACTACAATCATCAACTAAGTTAAAAAAATATGATTATTAGTTAAGCATATCTATATACGTAAATACATGTACATGAACCATAATATTAACAAAAATTTACCTTTTAATATGTGCACATTCGTTAGGTAAAAAATATATATTGACAATTGAATGGTCCACAATCTAGTTGTGAAATATATGAGACCATGTCCTAGTGCAATGTAAAAAACATTACAAATATATATTGATAAATTTCTATGTAAAATATTGATAATGTTTTTTGTATTTTTTTGTAACATGTAAAATATGTAAGATATATGTGCAGGTGTAATCGACATTTCCAAACCAAATGTATATGTCAATAATTCCCCAATCATAACCATTTAATCTCGCTGCCTAGAAGCACTACCATAATTGGGTTACATTACATCGTACACCTTATTTTAATATCCAGTGTATACAATGCCATAAGATATGTAATGGTGTGATTAGGAATCAACACTAGTTGGAACATTCCCATGTCCACCCTCTCTAGTATCAGTGCGAGAAAGAGGACTCATATGTAGAATGAGGGTATCAACAAACACCTTAGGTGCATGTAAACTTTTAATCTCTAAGGCCTCCTTCATTATAGAAGGAATTATCTTAGGGTGACATGGATCTGGATAAAGATTCTCACACAATGATCAGACACAAGACTTGCACCTGATCTATCATGTGTTGAGTATTTTCTTCCATTTTAAAACTATGAGTGATCAAAATAATAATGGTTTTCATTAAGGATAAAATCATAATAGAGTTTTCTAGAAACTGTAAATGAACTTCATTATTTTTATAAGGTGGATAGTAAAAAACCTATTCGCTATCAGTGCCAAAAGTTGTATGTTATAAAATCATGGTGGTAACAATGTATTCAGAACCATTTGTATGATAATGAATGTGGTGAATTAGTTGTTGGATCAATGAATATTTCACACATTTTATCTTTTGTTATTTATTTATGCTTTGAACTAGTTATTGAAATGTTGCTAACATGGTAGAACCCATATCTGAGTTATAACCTATCCATTTGTCAATTTAGTCTTTTATTGAGTCAACTTTGCCTAATGATGACTCTAATGGATTTGCCATAGAAATATGGCCGGTGTTGGTTGAAATGGGTCCCTCATTATGTTAACTATATATTTAATCTATATTTTATTTTCTATTGTGTGTGTAACCAAATCCTCCTAACTACCTAGAAATACTTAGAAAAATATATGAGGGTTAGGATAGTTATGACGGTTTTGTGGATATTTCTTTCAATCTAAAATTCACACTTTGTTTTTTTAATTGGATTTTGATGTGCTATACAAATTAAAAAATAGACAGTTTTACAAAAAAAATGTAAACGGCCCAAAAAGACCAATTTTGGTTTTGATTGGTAAAAAATTAGTTTATTTACCTCTCCTTGTAAGTGACATTATCCATCGTCTCACTAAACAAGCTTTTCAAGAGATTTTAGCAAAGGTTGTCAAGGTAGAAGTGTAAATTCTTGGAACACAAGTGCCAATTTGATGGTGTTACTGGTGTTTGTATGCAATGAAATTTTTTAACAATGAAATAAAATGTTTCAACATTTCTTTTAGAAAATGTTGATAATATTGTGCATGCATTGTATTGTCAATAATACCGAGACTAATTAATTTATGTTTATTTTTTAATTTAAAATCGCATATGCATTTATGCTTAATTCACATTTTGAAAAGATAAAAAAAAGCATTAAAAAGTCCACTTTTTAGCCCCCAAACGTTTTACACTTGCCCATGCATTTAGTCCAATATTTTATGAACATTGATTTTTCTTTATTTTAGCCTTTTCATGAATTACACTTTTTTGACGGATTTTAAGCCCTTGAATGCCCTTTAGCCTTTTCATGAATTACACTTTTTTGATGGATTTTAAGCCCTTGAATGTATTGGGACAGGCCTGAATTTGTTCTATGAGGTTCACCATTAAAAAAAGATATTTATGTGTATAAAAAAAAGATATTTACGTGTATTGTATATACTAAGTAGAATACCAACTACTAAAATCAAATAAATAAAGAAATTATTCTCCTTTCAAGAAAGAAAGAAAGACAAGAAAAGAAAAATAAAAAAGTCGCAAACTTATAAGTTAGATAAATTGTGGAATAAAAGAGTCTATTCTTGTTGAGTATCTAGCAGTCTAAATAAATAAATAGCAAAAATCAGTTGTCGTTTTGGTCCCCATCAAAACAAATGTCATTCATGACGTCGATTTTAAGCCATTCCAAAAGAAAGATATATACTAAGCTTCAAAATGACCGAAAAGATGATAACCGATATATCCTTTCAAACCTTTTTAATCACTCCTTAAATTAGCTGCGACAATGTAACACCAAGTAGATATATATGATTTTATTGCACTCGATTGCATGCATCACAACCCTGCAAATGATTGGTGACTTTGCATTCGAAACGTAAATTCTTTTTTCCTTCACAGTTAAAAGCCTGGAGTCATTAATAACTTTACGAACTTTAATAACTTTAAAATGACTTAAAATTTAAAATTAATTATATTTAATTAAATATACACAATAATATTTAATACCATAAATAGTTTTGACCAACAGTTTAAACTGGGTCATTGCAAAGTAGTTTTCTTGCATCAAAAAACAGTCGGTCACTATTGGTAAATTGTTGAGGGCAGATGCCAACATTTTTTCGCCATTAAACTCATTCCTTTATAGTGACAATCCCTTACAGCAGCTGCATGGAAAGAGCTGCAAGTACATGCAGACAAGAAGAAGCGGAAGCAAACAAATGTGACAGCAATCCACCGACAATGAAATGGATTGTGCGACCCACTTTTTTTGTTGTGGAATTAAAACATTGAAAAGTCATCAGACCCCAGTTTGAGAACATGAATAAAGTTGTAGAACTGAATAAAAGGAAAATTAATGGATATTGGTTTCCTCAATTCTATTGGTGAATGACAATCAAAATTTATTAGTTGTATAAAGAAAATGGTTTTAATGAACAATCTTATTATTTCGAGGTTTTTTTTTTTCTAATAATGTGGCCTTGATAAATGTTTTATATTTATTGAATTATTTATTCCACTGTGGTTTAAGAAATATATTTTTAATGATCTCCCTTTTTTAATACCAATTTATTATGAAGCGATATTAATGGTCTACAAAATTCTAATTCATTTTTGTAATGGAATTTTTTTTCATTTATTATTATATTTGACAAGTGATTTTATTGTAATATAAAAATATGAAATCATAAAATTATAATGATGTTATAAACTCTTTAATCTGTTATTTTATTATGATTATACTTATTTTTATTAGAATATAAAATTAACAAAAGATAAATGTTGATTTATATATTTAGATATTTTTGATTTTGTATTTGTAATGAAATAGAAATATATATTTAGTTACTTATTGTGAAGATTGGTTTTACTTTTATATATGAACACAATCTAAATTATGAACCTATCATTAGTTATATAAGTATATTGTACAATTCATACCTTGATTTTAGAATTGAGATTGCAAATTGATTATAATATGTATACATGTAGTTGAATTTACCATAATAAAAACCAAGAGAATGGTTGACTTGAAAACCATGGCATAAAAGGAATTGTGAAGTTATATTGAATTATTTATCATCTATTATTGAAAAACTTGTTAGATAGGTAAGATATGGCATCGAACATCACTCAGGCCTCTTTGGGCATGTCACTCCCATCGTTCTCCAAGATAGGTTCTTCAGAGGGTCCATATCAACTTGCCTTACAAGAAACCATCGCCTCAGATCGATGTTCATCCGCACAAAATTGTCAATCCATGCGGAGGCCAAGAAGGTAGAGTGGATTCCCAGTCTCGCATCTGCATACAACGTCAATGGTCAGGAGGAAGACATAATGTCTGAGAATGTGGATCCTCTCGCTGCTACACCCCAAGATAAACCCTCAATATTTGAAAAAATATTGCGAAAGGAGATCCCTAGTACAAAGGTTTAAGAAGATGACAAGCTTCAAGGTCACATGTTTCCAATTAGAGAAAAAACGTATCAGGGCCAAGATGAGCATCACTTTCTGATGGAAATAGATACACAATGTATCCACAGGTCACAGAATATTACGACTAAAAATTCAGGTGGTTCTACTAAAATTATCAAGATAAATTTGGGAAAGAAGATGATGCATGAAAAATATTTGACAAAATTCCTGAGAGGAATTCGGTCCTCTCGATCAAAGCTCTTCCCACAACACATGTAAGACATGAAAATAAAATCGGGGGTGTCTCAAAGAGTTTGTTTGTTACTTCAAATACATTTGATCAAATGGAAGTGCAATGGATTGATCAGGGACTGCAATGGATTGATCAGGGATCCTTATGCCACTAATTCACAACTATAATGTGAAAACTTGGGGCATGCATGTTTTGAAAAATGTTAATGTACCATTCATGTGCTGTTATTACCGGTAAGATAACATAATCTAAGAAGATAGGGCAACAATTAATGGTTCATTCCCTCTCTGGGAAAACCATCTATCTTTGGGGTCAATCGACTGATTACCTGATTGATCTTAAACACAAACTTGATATTTATATCGGGATCCTTGTCGATCTACAATGTTTTCTTCCCGATGAAAAAAAAATTAGGATCGTTCCCCTCTGTCGAGATACCGTTTAGGTAGGGACTCTGCCCTCTTCTTGGTGTTGCAGATGTGTGGAAGAGCCGAAGGTTTAGTACAGTCAACATCTACCAAACCTGTGACATTTACAAAAATGGTAAAACTTTCGTGCTCCAAACCCAATCCATTGAATCCATAACCTATCCCTCGTCTGTATATAGCAGAGCATGCATATTAGGTGCTAATTATGGCGATCGTAACAGAAAATGTGCCACAGTACCAGAGAACGTTATTAAATGAAGCATTTATTTTTTAACGGGATTTGTCCTCAACCTCAACTTTTATCATTAGATTCGCACGACATTGACAAAGCATTTTGAGATACGCATCTGCTAAAAAAAATATTTTTATTTTTTATTTTCAATGATCCAAAAGCCTATCAGATATCATTTTTGAAAGGACCATGGTTTTGGGTAATTGTGGGTCTGTTCATCACTCCTTGGTTTTCATAATTTAATCCCTATACACTCTTAATATACACTCTCAGTTAGTAATATTTCAGTCTAGGTTCATCTTCAAAATCTTTCATTACATTTCTAATATACTTTCAAGGAGATAGGTAACTTCTTGGCCTCCTACGTTAAAGATGTAGTAATTGTGGACTCTGCATATATGCCCACATTTTCTTGGAGATTGATCTTACAAAGGTTTATGAGATAAAATGATTTTTAGATATGGAAAAACATATCGCATTTAGGTATTGGATTATGATAACATCATATTTTGATGTTATATATTTATATTACGATGTCACATGTAAGTTTTTTATATTTAAGTCTAAGAAATTTCTTAAAAAACGGGATGAAATCAAACACTAAAAGATGGATTCCTCTAAAGCAAGAGGTAGTGGATGTAGGTGATGATCAAGGAGAGAGTAACCAACATTTAATAGAGATTGAAAAGAATAGATTTGGAGTATCAGATACATATGTTGAAGAATTTTTCCCAACTAAATGGGATAGAGAAGAAGATCATAATACTTATTCGAGGAATCTATCAGGGGGTATGGAGAGAGGTCACAAAGTGAAGGAAGACTCAAATAAGAAATTAAAAATTAACTCAAATATGTAATCCCAAAATACAAACACACTTAAATTATTCAACATCAAATTTAAAAATTGTAAAAAAAATAAAATTAAAAAAAATAAAAATAAAAAAGACGGGAACGAAAAAATTATGCAATATATTTCATACTAATTTGAAAGCCCTTGGTAATTTTGCATGGAAATTTCTTATCTTTTAGCTTACCTATTGTTGATATGACCACATTATTTAGTGCTGACACATCCCTTATTATTGGGCTTATATTTTTTTTATCACATTTTAAATTGTGCTTTCATAGGTGTAAGGATTTTATTTTTTTCTCTTTTTGGATGTACTCCTTTTTTTGGGTTCTCTTTTTCAAAATATGTAGAATTTAATTTAAAATTTTAATTAATATGAATTTATGTTTTTCGTTTAGAGAAAAGAATAAACCTTTCGATTTCATATGACAAAACAATTTAAAAATAAAAATTATTACATTTTTTTGATTACTTGACCATAGCGTTATTATGTTGTGGTATCAAATATTTATGTTGGATGCTAAAACTAATGTGCTCATTCACATTTCTAAGACACATAGTGTTAAGAATTTTTTTTTGTAAATATAAAGTAATTAAGTTAAAAGACTGAGATAGTTCGGAGTAAATCAATAATCTATGTGCGAGGAAAATAGTGATAATAATATTTAAATTGTCTTTATTAAATTATTATCTTATATTAATAATTTTAGGTATATGTTGTCTTAGATCTTTTTAATATTACCTTATGATTTGTGTAACGTCATGGTAGAGGAGGACGCTAAAAAATAAAAGGGAGGATCATAATAGACCTAGGTTATTTGTGAATCACTAATCACATGGAGGGATGAATATGATGGATAATCTCAATAAGTTTTTTTTAACATAAAATAAAATGAATATTTAAAATAACTACAATATATATTTGTAATTGTGTGAGACATACCACCTCATATAAGTGGTATAGAATATTTATGTGATATGTTAATCTACACACACTTTTTGGAGATCATTAGGTTAGATAGACCTAAGGGATGAGTGGTGGATTAGGAACATGAGTGTTAAGTGATGGAGAAATTAAAATTGAACACATAATATAATATAATTGAAATTTTTTATAAATTTATTTAAGATATTTTTATTTTCGTTTCTAAACATTATTAAGTTATTTAATCTATTGTAAAAGTATCATTTTCGAGGAAGAACGATTTAGCATCCTTTTTTTCTTATGCCATGTTGGAAGGTATTTATCTTTGATTAAATATTATAAAACATAATTAATAATGATTGCTTTATGTGTAATTAAGGATTGATTTGTTTTATATAATTTTACTTCAATTCAATAGCATTTTCATTTTTTATGTATATGTGAAAAAACTAAGATAAATAGATATTATACAATTATGTTAAATAATTATTATTTATCATGATTTACAACTTCATACCATGTTATTTTTATATCATGCCCTAGATTATTGTCATATGCTTAGTTTTCTATGATGCATGTAAATCCCTTCTATATGAGGGAGAATATAATTATAGAGGAGGATCCAAATGAATTGTATGGACAACAAAGAGATTAGATTGTAGGTATAGGTATATTATCTAGGACATATACTATTCTTATCAGTATATGTGGTATTTTTTGCAATGATTATTGTAGGTTATGTCCAAAATTCTTTGAGTTCTAATTTCGGAGTCTACATAAATAGTGGGAAAATATTATTGATCAATAAGTCTTGTCTATAAGTGTCATCACATTTTGTGATTATAAATTACTAGATCCTCAAACCAATGGATCATATTAATTAATTCACCATTTTAATCAACACATGATTTTCTACCATGTTCACAAACCAAAGCTTTAAAATTAAGATTTTAAGTTGTCTTTGTGACATTGCATTTAATGAATAGATTTTTTTACACAAATGATACATGCCAACCTATTGAGATCGGTTGTCACCATTTAAAAGTTTTTTAGACTGACATGTTTTGTATCATTTTAGTTGGGTGACATAATTTTATTAACAATTTGTATAATCAATTATGTAGTTTTAATAAGGTAACATCTTTTATTTTTCCGAAATTAAAAAAATAGTTCATAAATTCCAAAGTTTAAATAAGATTGCAATTGAGAATTGAGGTCGAATACGTTGTAATTAGTGTGACTATAATTACAATGATCAAGATGTTGGTAAGTGATGAATGGCATAACCTTGATACTGACATCATGTGATTAAGTGAAGCATTGTTAATGTGGTTTTAATTCAATTGACTTATACCGCTAGCCTCTTTATTTAATCCAAAACTATCCTACAATATTGAAAATGACGAAAAAATAAAATAAAATAGTAATAATAATTAATTATTCCACATTGGGCAGCTGGGAGAATGTCATAAATCATTTGATTTGTGACTTTGTCAACCAAGGGATTTTTGCTCAAATAAATCTCTTTAAACCATTAATTGCCTGTAGCCGGTGTCACATTCTAAATAAGAAAATGGTTGTAAATAATAATATACGTTTTTGAAGTTTAATAAATAAGAGGGACACCTCCTTAAATAAATAAAAATCTATGAAACTAAGATGATGCAGTCCACAATGAGCAGGATGAAGAAATACGGCTTGATTGATGGAGGAGCATGACTTGATCAAGAAAGAAGACATTTGGGAGAGATGATATGAAGCAATAAAAAAATGAGGAGGTAAGTATGAAGGAGAATGCCATTTTAACAGCCATAGGATGTATTTAACAAAACAATAGAAATATTGTTGGAAAAGGACACATTTGTTATGATGACTACCATACCATTTTGAAGAATTAGTATAGAATAAGTACGTCTTTTGCAACAGGATCACCAAATCAAGACACATTTAGAACACCGTATTTTTCATTTAACTAAGTACGCCCAGCTCTTTTTAAGCTAGGTTTGACTCATAAATACATGTTGATTATAATAAATTGAGTTATGTTTTATTTAAAATATGATTAGGTTGTTTTGAAAACTATGTTTAGCTTTGCTAAAACTATATTTTAGCATTTTAAAGTTAATGTTATATTTTTCATAACTTTGTAAGGCTTTTCTGCTGTAGGTGGGTCTCGATGAGTGTGCCTTGCTCCTTGGATAGCACAGTTAACATATGAACCATGCATATATTTTTTAAAATGGATTTATAATGTTAAGCTATGTTTTTCATTATTTTTAGTTTGGTATTTTTCCTCGAATTTTATTTGTCGTACCTTAAATATGGGACAAAATGTCCTAATACATATATTGGCCCCACAAAGAGAAGGAATCTCAGCCTCATAACATTTATTTCCATCAATGTGAAGATTAATAATTGAATGTTCTAGATATGCTGAACACTTTGTAGTTACATATTTTGGAACCGTATTACCCTTATTTGGTGTGTTTTGATTTTTAATGTAATGTTTAAGAAATTATTTCTTGAGATAGATGTTGTGATTAGATATAATTTAATATTGTAATTTTTATTTTTATGGTTACTTTTTATGTAAATTTTATTATATGTTGTCTATTTGCAATTAATTTTTTGAGATTTATTTTTTTAGGAATATATCCTAATTGTATTACGTTATTTTTGGTTGTTGATATTCAACTTGTTTTAGTTGTTTGAATTACAATTTTTGTTAAAAAGATGAAACATTAGTTGTAACATTTTGAAGCTTGAAAGTATTAACAATATTGTTTGTAAATGATTCAACCCTTAGACATGAAACTTTTATTTTATTTTGATATTGTTGTGAATTAACAATGCAACAAATATTAGAATTTTGATATTGTTGATTATTTTGAATTATAGTTTTTCCTTTATCCTTTGAATTTTATTCCTCTACAGTAGTTTATGATTGATTCTTTTTAACTATATATCAATTATTTCAATATGTGCCAACTCCCAAAAATGATAATAGAGTATGAGATATGTATTTTTTTGGATAAACATTATTGAGATTTGGCTTATACAGCTTGTCACCTCCCTGATATTACGTATAATCATCATCATTGTCATGCCAATTTGTAATTATATAATTTCAATATTTAGAACTATCCAAAAGATGGAGATATGTAATTTTTCTCATGTTGTATAGTGAATGATAATGAATTATCTGTTTTATGTAAGACTTACTATTGGTGCTCTATCATGTTATGTACTTGAATCAATGACCTCATATGCATGTATTTCATCAAGTGTTATAGGCTATACAAGTGGTATAATAAAATGATCCTCAAATTGTGATTGAACTAGTTTACAATATCTGAAAAGTCTATTACTTATTTCAAGAGTATATTCTTATCCATCATCTATAAATTTGATAAATACATGGAATGTAGAGGGTAAAACCTCCATAGAATGAGTCCAATATTTCCTCAAAATTAGATTTTAGCATAATTGGTTGGGCATTACCTAGAAAAATTTGGTGGTATTTTGACACCTACTAATAAATTTAATGTGATATATTTAAATGTTTGATGAAAAGTGTTATCAAAACTATTAATATTTTTGTTAATAATTTTTAATTCTATTTATATTGATACCCAATTTTTGTAAGATAGTCAAGCCTCAAATTTTCACTTATTAACCATTTCACATGAAAACACACTTGAGGCCCTTTCCATGTATTTAACCTTGAATAAATATGTAAAATTTTGCTTCACTAAATGTGATTACCTTGTTGATATCTTTTATTATAATCATGATAAAAGTAAATTATTCTCTTTTTGTATCATTATTGAGAGTTTTATCATGTAAATCATCATATAATTGTTAATGTAGGATATTATTTTCCTTGTATTTATTATTATAGATTATTCTTATACTTGTATTTAGCTTGCTTAGGTGTTATTTTGAAGTCACTTAGGTGTCATAAATGAGGTAATTAAGGTGCACATGCACATGGAAAAATTGTAATCAATTTAGTGCGTAAAGATACCCTTACCCACCAATATTGACATATGGAGCACACAAACCATTTGACAAAAGTCTTATGTTCACATTTCCAAATATCTTGGCTCTATGCCTCCATTGTACTTATAAATACACCTCTCATGTAATCTATTTTTAATGATTTATGAATGCAATATTATTATAATTCTATTGTATTTTGATTTTAGTCTCAACAATAGAGTTTTGCTTCTATTTGCTTTGCATTTGGAGTTTGTGTGTTCGATCCTATAAATTAGGTTTTGGATAATTCTGTCATGGTATCAAAGCTCTTTTCTGGTAACGAACACCATTTTTTTAATTTCTTGAAATCTTCAGCAATTTTTTAAATTTGTATTCTAACTAAGATTGTAAAGAAGAAACCTGTAGATCGTGTATTATCTATAGTGTTTTTCTCTTTAATTATTGAACTTCATCAGTATTTGTAATTATTTTAATTGTATTGAATATATAAGTAACCTTTTGTAGATATGAAATGAGGATTCAAGCTGGTTAGACAAAAGACTAAATCATTTTTTGATAAAGAGGCAAGATTTATAAGTTATTGTTTTTGAAAATCTATTTTTTTAAATGACTGTTATTTTTATAACTACAAAAAAATGGTAGAAAATTGACCAAAATTTTTGCTGGGTTCTATGGGCCTTGGCTTTTTCTTTTCAAAACATTTTGAAAGTTATAATTTCACTAAGAATTGTGAAATTTATCATAGTTTTACTAATTTCGATATATATATATAATTTAAGGAGTTTTTTTTTATAAAACAATATTGTTGTGAGAAGTATTTTAAGGAGTTATTTATCATTGTTTTTCAACACTTTATTTCATGAAGACAAAGGGTGAGGTCCAATTTTGGCAAGCACAAACCCCCTCACAAGCAAAAACAAATTCATTCTCTTTGTTTAACTCATAATTTAATACTCTTGTTCTCTTCATGGACATTTTTTTTGTTGAGCCCAGCATCTATTTTTTATGATATTTCATTGTCACTTATGTAATCATTGCACATATTTCTCATTTATGGATGCATTCTTGGCTAAGTCAGACATCCATTTTTTATGATCATACATTGTTATTTGTGTCTATCATGCAAAGATTTCACTCATTTCTACACCAGCCACTTTGTTGCTGTATGTATTGCATGATAGTAAATACTACAGTATATTATTCAATAAACAACCTTGGATAGTGACTTTGTTGTTGTGTGTATTGTATGATGGTGAATACTACACCAAATCATATAATTTGACAACATCGACTATATCTTTGTGGTTTATTGTGTGGATCTGCACCTACAATTAATTTTATCTAAGTGCAGATCTATTCTGTAGTATCTTATTTGTAGTGTATGCCTCATATGTCCTTGGTACATGAGTTGAAGCCTCAAGAATCAACTCTATACTATGTTTATGACTGTCTTTAGCCCTACATGATATCTTAATATTTGATGGGCTTTATTGTGCAAAAAAATTGGTGCCCATTGTATATGAAATAAATTACTAATTATATACACACAAAAACATAAAGTGCCAAACCTCTATAATTGGGGGGGGGAGGGAGAAGGCAGGGGTTCTTTCTGATAGTTTTAGGGGGGGTTGTTGAGTGCCTTGCTTTCTCTATTTCTCATTCAGTTTTTGTTTGCACTGCATCACAGATCACATTGAGTTCCACTTCTCACTCCATTCAATTATCATGACTAGAAATCTAAAGTGTAATTTTTTCTAAGAAGCAAAGTCTTACATATGATAACAATGAATATGGAAAATGAACCAAAACTTGGTGTAGATAAAATTAAGTGGTATAATAGGTGTGATTAAGCATATGGTCTTTTATTTTTATCTATTTCTCCTAAGTTACTCTTTCACATTGAATCTACTAAATCACCACATGAGATTTGGAATACTTTGTAACAATTCTTTGTGAAGTAAGATGTAATGAGGGGTTATGAGCTAGAGAATGAACGATTTCACATGGATGGTTGTAAGATAGCTTTGACTACCTTTCTTTCTGGAGTCAAACATGAGTCTAATTGTTGTTCTCCATTATTTGATGCTACCTTGTATCAATAACTAGTTGGCAACCTCATCTATCTGACTTACACTAAACCTGATATGTCGTATGTAGTGGGAATAGTCTTAGGTATATGTATACACCACATGAGTTGCATTAGAAAGTAGCCAACTAGATTCTCCACTAAATTTAGTGTACTCAAAATTTTGGAATTCATTATAGAGAAAGCATTGATATTGACTTGATTGGATACACAGATTCAGACTGGGTTGGTGATATTCAACATCAAAATTCCACTTTAGGATATAGTTTCTCACTTAGTTTAGGACCTTTTAGTTAGTCTAACAAGAAGCAGAATGCTATTGCTTTATCATCTACTAAAACTAAATATAGAGGGGTTGTCAATGCTACTATTGAAATTATTTGGCTTCAAGGGAATCTTTCTAAGTTTGGTATACACTTCAAGTGACCCAAAATCATATTTTGTGATAACCAAATCACCATTCTAATATGCAAGAATCTAGTCCAACATCAACAGACTAAACACATCAATAGTCATATGCAATTCATTTAGGAGCTCATTCATGGATAGGTCATTGATCTCAAATTTTGCTAAACTATGAAACATATAGCTGATATCTTCGCCAAACCCTTCACTAAGAGTAAGTATATTCACTTTCATGCTATTCTTTGGGTATGGGCTACATCAGTATCATCTTCAAGGGGCCTTCTAGTCCTCTTCTTCTTTTCTCTCTTTTTAATCGGGAGTGTTTTTCCTACAGGTTTTCTCCTTTTCCTCCGCTTTGTGAGAGTTGCTTTGTACTTGGGTACTTTATTAGGCCATGTTGTTGAGACTCAATTTTATTTTCCTACCTAAGTTATGCTTATGGGGGGTTTTAGTGTAGGATATTATTTTCATTTTATTTAGCTTGCTTAGGTATTATTTTTAGGTCACTTAGGTGTCATAAATGAGGTAATTAAGGGGCACATGGACATGAGAAAATTGTAGTCAAATTCATGGGTAAATACACCCTTACCCAGCAAAATTAGTGTATCGAGCACACAAACCATTTGGAAAAATTATTGTGTTCAAATTGATAAATGTCTTAGCTCTATGACTCCATTGTACATATAAATATGACTCTCATCTAAGATATTTTTAATGAGTTATGAATGCAATATTATTATAATTCTATTCTATTTTGATTTCAATGTCAACAACAGAGTTATGCTTCTATCTGCTTTGTATTTGTAGTTCATGTGTTCAATTCTATTAGTTGGATCTTGCACAATTCCATTATTAATATATATTTTTAAACTAGAAATCATTTTAATATCTCAAAAATATAAATTTTTAAAAGGGTAGTTTTGATTTGATCGATAATATTCCAACCTTTATATTGATTTACATTCCTCATGGGAGGTGATGGGGGTTATGGAGTAACATATCAAACACTTTTTTTATATTATGATAGATGAGGTATCCATCGTTGTCTAGTGTTGAAGGTATGAACATCAAAATTTAATATGAGCTTTGGGTGAATAATAGGAATACAATGGTGATTTATGTAATCTTGGGATGTAGGAGTAATATGGATGGATTAATTCATGAATGCCTTTTGATGTCCAGTTATGATAAGTAATATCTTAGATTGGATGTTGAAAAGATATGAATCTATGAAGGCTTGAGATTGTAGATTGTGTGTTTTGGACCTTTTATGATTTTTGGATTTGATTAATGCATATAGAAAATGAATACTAACTTGAAAAATAAGCCAAAATTTAGTATTGAACATTCAGGAATGTAAGCAAAATGCAGTCACTATTGATGGTAATTGAAACTTTGTAAACTTTACAAGAAAAGAAGGTGAAGCTAGTAAAGAATGTGTTTGCTTTGTAGGCTCTCAGATTTATTAATCCTATTTGTAAATAGTAGACATGGATACAAAGGCACTACCTACATAATATTTGACGATTCCCATATCTAAAGTTATCCCATCTATAAGGTATGTTAAAACTAACTTCTTGACGTTAACTACTTATAAGTGTAGTAAGAAACAAATGGGCAAAGGATTCTTATGGCTAAAAATAAAATATTAAGTATTTATAATATTTGTGAAGTAAATGAAAACTCATATCTATGAATAGTTTTGTACAATGGCTTTAGTATTGAGGTAGTACCGATCACACCACAACCTAGGTAAAAATGATGACCACTTTTCCATGAATGATAGTTCCTAAGAGTTTTATAACCACAAAAACATAAGTTTTAGGAAAATAAACCAAAAATAAAAAATGAAATTGAAAATCCTCATTCATTAAAAAAAATTCAAAAATAATAGTTTGGGTTCACAAATATATTTACCCTATTTTTGATAAAACAATATAAATTTTAATTTTTTTTAATTATACATGTAAAATTGGAAATATTAGAATTCTAAAGATGTAAAATATTTAATTATTCTAGTTCTAATAATTTTTTAAATATTTAAAATTGTTATTTTTAAAAAATTATAAGAACAGACATACTTTACTTGTACTCAAGTTTATACAGAATATTTTGACTATTTAAAAGTGGAAATTAAAATAAGAGGTGAATATACAAGGTCAATATTTGGAAAGAGATTATAAACATAATTTATAGAGGTCTATTATAAGTGACCTAAAGTGCAATGCAATTAGGTTTGTTGATTTTGGGATTTCCCCATTTCACTGTCATAGGTGATGGACAGGAAGAGTCTAAGAAATAATAATTTTTAAATTTTTATATCATATGTAAAATTATAAGATATCTCTAAACATGATAATTTTATGTGGGTAGCAACACAATGCCTTTAAATCCATTGACTACGGACTTGTCCTGGTTGATTGTACATAAAACCTGATCATTGCATGTGTTGTACTCATATATATATATATATATATATATATATATATATATATATATATATATATATATATATATATATATATATATATATATATATATATATATATATATATATATATATATATATATATATATAAACTATACTACAAACATTTCTTTTTGTTATTAATCTTAACTCTAGATCCCTAAAGGTACTTTGATAGATTTAAAACAAGTGTAATGGATTGAATTGACCTCAATCACCCCCCTAATGACTGACCACTATCCACTTATCTGATACTTCAAAGAGAGAAATATATCTCACATAGTTCCCCCACCTAGATTAATTATGTAATTGTATTTCTTTGATTATATGTATGCAACTATAAAATAGCTTTGATACATTGCAATACTTGCGCTCCACTTACACTAGAAGGCTCTTCACTTGGCTTATGGCTACTCCTTTGAGTGATAGCGAATTTGGAGAGAATATAGAAGATTTTATAAAATTTTAATAGTGTGAATGCTTGATAAAATTGAAAGACAATTATTTCCAGTGAATAACCTTAAATGTGTATTTATAGAAAAACACTCAAATAATTTTCTTTAACCCACCAAACAAAATGTACAAGAAGGCCCGAAATAATGTTTTTAATTCCATAAATTAGTCATAATTTTGCCTAGGATGTCGATGTTTTAAGTGGATAGCAATGCACTACACTCCTATCTACCTAGCACAAAGTTGTCAAAAAGGATCAGGGACATTTCTCTTCTATTAAGGACAATCTTAATTTGTTGTTAAATAGCTTGAATATTTGATATTAGAATTTTTTTATAATAATGACAATAAAAATTGTTTGAACTTATATATAGATAAATGACTTATAAAAATAACAAATAAAAATCATGTATTTATGTGAAATTTATATGATTTATAATGTATCAATAATTAATATTTCCAAATGCTTATTACCATAATTATATATATACTACTATGTATTTAATTTATATTATATCCACATTTACTTAAAATCTATTTTAATGGAAAAAAAAAAGAAGATAATATTTTTTTTAAATTTAAAGATGTGAAAATTATACACATCTTAATAGTAAACCTTATAAAGATTGTATCCATATGAACTATTTAAACGAGTTACTATAAAATAAATACCATTAATTGACAATGAATCCTCAATGATCTTTTTGTAGATGTATTCCTATGACAATGAATCCTCGTTGATCTTTATGTAGATGTATTCCCTACGTAGTCATTAAGGACATCTTTTATTTACTTTGCTAACATGTTTCTATCCTTGTGCATGTTTATTTCATTCTCCTACATAGACTTTTAATATAGAATTTTTAGTGGGACTTTTAATATAGAATTTTTAGTGGCATTAAGTCATTAGAGTTGACTATATTTCCACTATTCCATCCAAGTCTATAGATCCATGGTTTTTGGAACAATTTTTTTTAACCATGTATTACATGGAAAATTAAATATGGCTCGTAGATATATATAATGAAGAAAACTTACACATTGTGAATTTGACAGGTGCAAATTCAAAGAAACCATAAATATTTATAATAGAAATTATAATACTAAGATGTAAAATGTATGAGTGTGACACTATTAAATCAAACTACAGTTTGTGACTTCAAAAACTCGGTTGGATTTTTAAACTTAATTTATGAATTTTAATATGATATTTCTATATCATTGTAAAAGATTACTTCAAAATTTAAATATGATATATAATAAGATTTATAAATATTTTGGTGTTTCATAATTAATATAAAATTTTATTGTAAATTGAAAAATTTACAATATATTATTTTTAAATATATAAAAATTTGAAATATAAGATTATGATTATTTATATATATATATATATATATAATATTACTTGATAGTAATTTATTATGATTTGTTTTTTCATAATTTTATTTTGAAATGTTGAACAATTAATTTATAATTTGCACATTATTATATAAATAATACACTTTATGAATGTAAATGTTGCAAACACCTTTTTTACCCAAACTAGTCTCTCTATGAAGCTTTCCTGACTTAAAGGCTCAATCCCATGATTATGATTTGAATAAGTAATTTTAATATTATTGTTTTTATTTTAAGATATGTGGAGGCCACAACAAGGATCTGAATGCAAACCATGACCTCATAACTAAAAGATGGAGACATTTGGGTGATCTCACTATTTGGGTATAAAGTGGGACTGTGAATTTACATATAGCGAAAGCTATGATGATCCAAGATTACATAATTTATTTTTATATGTGTACATCATTGCCCACCATTAATTCATGGTCAACAAAATAATAATTTAAAAGTACAAAGTGAAATTAATAATTTAATAAATCTATAAAGTTTATTAAGGCTACATAAAAGAGACCCCAAAATAATAAGATATTGCCATGTGTATCATTTCAAATGGGCACAATGAAACTAAAATGAAAGGAGGTTTGAACTCTGAAAGATAATATTTTATCACATGAAGGCAAGATATGTAACAATGCATGAACCAACTACTTGTATGCAGAGATAGAAGAAAGAAAGCTTCTACCGTTAAATATTATCCATGAATTATGATCATAGGTATGAATATATCCATTGTTAAGATATCAAAGTCCAGTATCTAATTCATTCGATTCAAAAACTTAACAATTTATAGGGATTTGTAAGAAATCACCTTATCATCCATCATCGATATTTCACTTGAGAAGAAAATCTTATGATCTAGTTTTTTTCTAAAACTCATGTACTCCAATGTATGTTTAAATCCATCGTTACAAAATTGATTACTTTTATTAAGTACGTTGCTTATCATTGAAATCCTCATCTTGATTATGACGTGATGTTAACTCTAAAACAATGTTTAATTGTTAGCTTCATTAACATTTACAATCAATAACAAAACTTAAAAAACAATCCATATTTCTTCAATTCAACACTCTCTGTCTTTCACCCTTAAAAGAATGATCTATCATTAATATTAATTTAAGTTCAACTCTAATCCTTGAATCCCGTACCTTCCAAATATTGAGGTGAAAAAAATTATTTACAATTATAATCTGTCAATAAATTGAGAATTTTATGACTTCTTCTTATCTAATATTGAGGTTTATATAGTACACACTAATTTAGTAAAAAAAATCCATTTGAAATAACGGCTTCAACACATAGGAATCGAGTGGAATTGAGTGCCCCGATGGTGACTTGCATAGGTTGATCCTGAAAATTAAAACATTTGTTATAGTTTTGTTTTGAAGCAGAGTTAGCTGAATATAATTTTAAGCATGCAATTCTTTGGGTATTATGATCAATTACCTGAATATAATTTTAGTCATTGATGTATCATCAATTTTGACATATTAAATTTAATCTATGGAATCGGGTCCCCTCCTTCCGTTTGTGGATTTAGTTAGAACTTGATAAACTCTATAACTCTGAAGTGTCGAAAATAGTCTTTGTCATTTCGGAAAAAAGAAACTTTTTAGGAAAACGTGTAATTTTTTTTAATCCTCTTTAAAATAGGAGTCATGTTCATCTATTTTCCAATTGGGATTAGAGACGATCCAAGAAATAAACCTTTCTAAAGAAATATATTGGAAACTGAGGGAAGTGGAACAGAGAATTATTAATGATTGGAGGCTTTCATGCTCCATTTTTGTTAACAAATGTGCAGGAAAAAAGAATGTACGTTTGGAATGCAAAGTCACCCGTCATTTGCAGAAATAGGTAAACGGCTAGTGATGCATGCAAACTCCGTCCTCTAGTGCAATAAATAACAACTGAGCGCTCGAAAATCAAATATATATAGTGTTTATTACACTGTTGAAAGGATAAATTGCTTGTCATCTTTCCGGTCATTTTGAAGATTAGCTATATTTTTAAACCGGTCACCACTTCTTTTGGAATAGCTTAAAATCAACGTCATGAATGACATTTGTTTTAACGGGGACCAAAACGACAGCTGGAAGTAAGTACCATTGTCTTATTCCTCAATTTATCAACAGTTTATAAGTTTGTGATTTATTTTTATTTTATTTTATTTATTTATTTATTTGTTTTGTTTTGTTTTGTTTTGGTTGGTGGTGATGGTGGCTGTTCTTGCGGGGGGGGGGGGGAGGCCAGGCCGGGGAGCGAGAGGTGGGCGGTAATAGTTAGTATTCAATCGAAACAAATATAGGTATATACAATTAAAAAAACATCGAAACATCCTATTTCGATGGTAAACACTAGAGATCAAATTTTGGCATGTCCCAATACCTCCATGGGTTTCAAATTTGTCTAGGAAGTGTAATTTTAAAAAATCATAAAAAGTATTAATGTTTATATACTACTTGAGAATGCAAAAGTATAAATGCATGGGTACGTGTAGAAAGTTCAGGGCAAAAAGTGGGCTTTCTTTTGTTCCAAGATGTGAAATAATCATAAATTTGTATGCAGTTTTATACTAATACATGTGCATTATTTAAATTTGGCGCAGTAATATCGAACATATGATGTGTACACGTTATTATTAACATTTTTAAAAAAAATGGTGAAACATTTCATTTCATTGTTAAAAGTTTTCATTGCATACAAATATCACTCACACCATCAAACCCGCACTCATGTTTCAAGCATTTACACTTATACCATGACAAATTCTGTTGAAATGTTTTGAAAAGCTTGTTTAGTGAGACGATCAACAATGTCATTCAAGAGGAGAGGTAAATAAACCATTTTTCTATCAATTAACACCAAATTAAGTAATTTTCTTTTTGGGTTAAAACTCATTTCTTTTTTAGTTTGTATACCATTCACAAACAAATAAAGAAGTGGGAATTGAAGATGGAAAGCAAAATCCACAAAACCCTCCTAACTCTTCTAACCCTTTTATAATTCCACAAGTTCTCCTAGGTAGTTAGGAGGATTTGGTCGCACACATAGTAGAAAATAAAATATAGTTTGAAGAGATAGTTAACATAATGAGGGACCCCGTTCAACCAAAAACCAACATACTTATTTGACAAATACATTAAAATCATTATTAGTCGTAGTTGACTTAATAAAATACTAAATTGACAAATGGATAGGTTATAGCTCAGAGTGATATAGATTATACTATGTTAAAAAATATTCAACAACGAGTTCACAACATAAATAAATAAAACAAGTTAAATTTTTTAAAATATTCATTGATCCAAAAACCAATGCACCACCCTTATTATCATTCAAATGGGTCGAAATCCATTGGCACCACCATGATTTTATAAGATACAACTTTTATAACTAATAGTTGATTGTTTTTTGTTACTCACCTTGTAACAACCATGAGGTTTATTTGTATTTTATGAGAAAACTCTATTATTATTTTGTCCTCAATGAAAATCATAATTACATTGATCACTCATAGTTTGAAAGTGGAAGAAAATGATCAATGCATGATAGACAAGGTGCACGTCTTATATCTGATCACCTTATGAGCATCTTTATCTAAAATCAACATCAACCTGAGACAATCCTTTTTGTAGTGAAGGAGGTTTTAGAGATTAAAACTTTGCATGCACTTAAGGCATTTGTTCACACCCTCATTCTACATATGAGTAAGCTTTCCTACACTAATACTAGAGAGGGTGGAGATTAGGATGTTCCAACTAGTGTTGATTCCTAATCAACCCATTATAGATATTATGGTGTTGTATACACTGCTCCTTAAAGTAAGGTGAAAATATAATGCAACCCAAATACGGTGGAGCTTCTAGGTAGTTAGATTATATTGTTTTGACTGAGGAATTTTGACACATATAGTTTGTATGGACACATCGAGTACATGTGTGTGTATATATTACATATTCGACATGTTACAATAAAATATATAAAAAATAAAAATATTTTACATATTAAATTTTAAAAGCTAATAATTATTATATGTATAGAACTTATTAATATATATGTAATTTTCTATGTTGTCATAGGAGATAGTCTCAACTTTTTCACAAATGGATTTTGGACCATTCAATTATCCATATATTATTGCTACCCAACTAGTGTATACATATAAAAAGGGTTTTTTAATATTATGGTTCATGTACATGTATTTACTTATATAGATATGCTCAACTAACAATCATGTTTTGTTTTTTTAGTTAATGACTAGGGTAGAAACTCCTCCATCTATATAGGCAAGAATAAACATAGACATTATGTGGCTAAAAAATTTGGACTTATGTAGAATCTTAGTCTTGTATATTTGATAAAAATAAATCATGACTCTACCCTTCAGTTACAAAGATTCCTATTATCGAAAGGCTTACATTCACCATATCATTGTGCCTAACTACTTATTTTATGGCATGACCATATCATTTTGATGACACAAAACACCTTACATTATACAAATATTAAAACCTAATAGATATACTTCACTATCAATTACAAATCATTATTAGTTTTCTATCTTCCCAAACACTACATTCCACATAGACACACTGACTTGATGCTAGTGTCCATATTTGTAATCAAGTGTTTGTACCTCAAAAGTCATCCAAATTACAAATCTTTCAAAAAATAAGGGTTGACCTATATTTCTTATTGAATCCTACCATGAGATCTTTTCAAAAGGTTTGGTATAAATACAAATCAAAGCCTTCTCATTTTTCATCAAAGAAATACAAAGCAAACACCTATTCAATTTCATTCAATCAATTGCACAAGTTTGTACTACTCACTCATACTTCCCTATTTATTTATTTATTTATCATTCATACGATTATTCATAACATAGGTTTGAAGATTTCAAAGATCAACCCATGAGAAATATTTATCAAATTAAATGATACATTGATGCATGCATCTACATATAGCATAGTGTACTCTTATGTACACACTGTCACACAAAGGGGTATTTGAGGTTAGCTTGACATTGTGAGTTCACTAACCTACTTTCAACAAGATTGCCTAGCCTAAGGGTGAAGATATAGGTTTTGAGACATAAACTATCATCTACAACATGTTCAAAAAATCTAGACACATTGTTAGAAACCAACTAATTACTATCTTCTATTTGCATTATAATTATCATAATATTATTGAAAAGTGTATTTTATATATTTATCAAAATACAACATATTAGTTTAGAATTTTTATTTATCTTAATTTATAATTAATTGGCCTACTCTATAATAGTTTTATTCATATTTATGATTAGGATATTCTACCCTTTAACCATTAACACATCTAAAAACCTAGGGTTAAAACATGTTGCTATTGTGATTTCATATGTGCATCAACTCACTTTGGTGTGATAACTTGTAATTTTGAATTGTAAAATAGATCTTTTAAATATTTTTCCTCACCAATTGTACATATATATAAAAAACAGCAATTTATTATCTACATAGGGGTGTCTAATTACATATCATACTCCTAAAATGATTATAAAAAATGACATGGTATTAAATAATTTATTTTTAAATTTTAAATATTATATTTCAATTATTTAGATAGTTTGTTTAAATGTTTATATATACATGTGCATGGTTAAAGCTATTTTATTATAATGAGTACATCCTCAAATCTTGGTGTTTCTCCCTTTCACACTCATGTGTATTATACTCAATTTGTCATTGACACTATTGAGCATCAAAAATAAATTGAACATGACCATGATATTGTGGTCAATAAATTTTTAAATAGTATTTGAATCATTTCCACACACACACACACACACACACACACACACACACACACACACACACACACACACACACACACAGAGAACTTGGTTGCATGTCTAGTATGTAAAGTTTGTAAAAGTATTTTTATATTAACATGTTCAACTATATTTGATCTATGAGCATAAAATGACCTATAGTCAGATCTTGGAGGAATATAAGTCATTTCATGGATATATATTTATGAGAAAGGCATTTGAGGGAGATCCTTAGAGGAATCTAAGGTGTTTTAAAGATATCAATCTATGATAAAGGCAAAGATATCAATGTGTTTTTATGATTAGGATATGTCTTACTTGTTCTAAACCTATATGGAAATGTAAACATTTTTGGAATTATATCCCTATAGAGAATTGAATAGACATTATATATGTTGAAATTTTTTATTCCTTTATGGCTTCTCTAGATATATAAACTACAATATTTAACCTTCTTTTAATTATTTTGTACATATTATCATTATTTTAAATTTAGTAATTTGTCAAAACTATGTTCATAATTATATACTTAAATTTTATTTCCTTTTCTACATTAAATTTACCAACATCCTTATTCGAAACAAAAATAGTAGATTTATTAGTTTAGTTAATATTATATATTTTATCTTGATTGAATGATTGTTTCCAAATAGATCATTATCATCATTTACACGATTTATAATTTTATGAATCTTTATTGGAGATAAATAGTTATTACTTCCTTTCCTTAAATATGAGATAAGATTCAAATCTTACTTCAATTGTTTCACATTTCTATGGTGTAATGACAAGTTTTTAGGGTTGCTAACATGACCTATCAAATGTAAAATTTTATTTATATTATCAATCAAAGAGACCTAAGTTATGCATCTTTATAAATTGCTAAATTCTCATCTTTGTGTGAAAGTCATAGTTGGAGATCTCTAGTTCCATTATTTACTATTGTAAGATAGAATTACGCCCTTTCAGGGAGAGTTTCTCAGGCTCTCTCACTCCTAGGTATAAACATTGGGATAACCTCAGGCTGTGGGTATCCTATCGTGAGGTTGAACCTTTACATTTTAATGAGGCTAGTTTCTCAGATGCTTCACTTTAGCTCTCATTTCCCACATTAAAATATTATTCTATCTAAGAAAAGGGATAAGAGGGTAACATAAAGAAGAAATATAAGTTAAGGGAGGTGATGCATAAAAAAAAATGATCCACTTCAATCTAAGAATCTAGTCAACTATTGATGAACCCAAGCAGGATACAAACTATTTTGATTCTACCTCAAGGCCATAGGCATGAAAATTTGTGTGAAGGTCAAAGGGGAGCCCTGTGTTTTAAAGGATGAAAAGGGATAAGTTTAAGTGAGACACTATGAGTCTGTAACACTCCAAAGAGAAATCGACATATGGACACATCACACAACTTGCACAGAACCAAGAAAAATTAAAGAAAGATGCTTGGAAAGTTTATGGATGATGAAAAATAAGATAAATTTTGTAAATAAAATCCAAATATGCATACATTAATTTAACATGAATCATAAGGCTTTCCTTATATTTCTTCAAAAGACTTTTTTATAAAGTAATTTTGGTAGAGTCACTTTATCACCTGTCCAAGGATCTCTTTTAAGGCTCAAAATCCTATATATATATATATATATATATATATATATATATATATATATATATATATATACATCAAAAAGGGGATGGGAGAAGAGGGGGCTTCATGTGGAGAGAAGGGAGAGAGAAAGTCATCAATGACAAGAACCAATGCTTATTATACTCGAGCTCCTTGCATTCAAATCATGCAACTAGTTTGATCATAAGAAGAACCGTCTAGAATCACCACCCATTTCCTTGAGCTCCTCATGAATTCACTTCACCTATTTGGAACTGAGTGAGACATACTGGTGGTAGCTGCATGTCTCTACCAAATCTGATTATTTTTATATTTGAATTAAAGCTTGGCATGTTGTTTATTACAACTTGGACTATCCAAATCAATCCTTGTAGTTTTTTACTCCACCTAGATGCGTCTAATCTTTGTTTGACCACTTTGCATGCTAGATTCGAAAGGAAAATTCCTTGTTCTTCATTGATCTACTGAGATTTTTGGATGTACTTGTTCTACTTGTACTTGACTATTTAGCCCATTAGATTCACTGACCATTGACCTTGATGTTTCTAGGCCTTTCTACTTTCCTTGGTCTATTTTGCCCTAGACTATTTTGTATAATTTTCCTTTTGGAAGTTTCCATTGCTTACAACTTAATTCAGACTTCTCATTACTCATTACTTACTTCCTTGGGTTTTTCAAACCTTATGCACTTACCTATCAACATTTTTTACTTCAAGTTTTTTGTAATTGGCTTATTTTTAGGATGGCTTATTTTTATGGATTTTTCCTTGCAACTATCCCTCAAAATTTTCTTCTTTAACTCCTCTATACTTTTACTTTTAAATAATTTTCTTGGGTTTTTTTTTTGCCCTTACTGCTTGCTGGTGCCCTTCAAATTTATTTACTGTCCCTTTTAGCTAAGAAAAGGCCCTTCAAAATTATGAACTGGTACCTTTAGATTTTCCTAAGAAGTGCCTTTAGTATTGTGAGTGCCCTTCAAAGAAAGTTAATGACACTTAAGAAATATCCAAAAGGTCCTTAAGGTTTTTTGAAGAGGACCACTTTTGTTTATGAAAGATTCCTTCAGGATTTGTCCCTAGGTAAATTTCTTTCAAATATGACCCTTGATAAGACTTATCCCTTGGAAAACCCGAAGGCTATTGTTGAAGACCAAACCAGGCTTGTCATGGCTTCTTGCTTCATGGTTTGGAATGTTGATAACCTATATAACATTTTAAGTTATTCACCTTGGATAACCCAAAGACTTATATGAAAGAGAACTTAAAATACACTATCTAAGATCGAATCAGGTTTTCCAAGCCCCACTACTTACTTCAGAGTTCTCACTTCTGACTACTACTAAAGCAATTTAAGTCTTTCAACTTAAAAAACCCAAATTCATGCACTTAAGAGAACCCAAAGTCATTCACGTTGGAGAATTTGATCTACATTATCCATGAGTATTTCAAGTTCATAAACCCAGATTACTTATACTTATAAAACATTTAGAAGTCAAGCACCACTAAAAAATTGATTTACACTATGCATTTAGAAATCTAAAGTCTAAATACTTTACCATTTTTCTTCTTGAGTTATATCCATTTTCTTCAAATTGGAAATTTTTTTCTATGTTGGCCAAAGATGGCCAACATTTATAGTGATTCTTAAGGAAGCATGCCTAGAATACATGAAGAACACAACCATTTTCTTCATCCAACTCATTGGGCATGGAGTCATTACTTTATTTGACAAGGCTAGCTCTATCTATAAATTCCCTTTTAAGCAACAAGAAAAATAGAAATAAAAAAAACTATGCCCAAGGCATTTAGGGAAGGGAAACACACAACTAAAAAGGATGCACACAAAGAACTTATAAGAAAATAAGAAGAACTAAAAGAAACATATAGAATATATAAAATGGCTACAAACTCTTTTAATATAAAGGCTTTAGATGAATCCCATTGACTAGGATGGGTAATACCTCTCCATCCAGTTAGGCAAGATGAAATGTGTTATCCTATCAAACTTGGTATGGTTGCCTAACTTGGCCTTATGTGAATCCCATTTGAGGACTGGATCTCTTTCATTAAAGTTCCTTACTATGGCTCTCTTGTCAAAAACTTTCTTGACTTGAGCTTGATGTGACTCTAGTGTCTTCATTGCAAGGTCCCTTGTTTCCTCAAGCTCTATGAGTTATACCCATGTCACATTCATGGGCTCATCTTCCAGTAACTCTAGTTGATAGGCTAGTTCTAATGCAGGTAGCTCAAGGGAAATGGCCAACTGGGCCTATTTTACATATATTCAAATATATAGAGAATTGCCAGTGAAAGGTTTAGGAGTTACCCTATCAGCCCGCAAGGTTGTCTTCAATTTATTATGCCATGTCTTCTAGTTCTCTTCCATGGTTCTCTTGATAAACCTTAGAAAATTCTTATTTATGGACTCAGCCAGTCCATTTCCTTGAGGATAATAATTGGAAAAAGTGTTGGGGTAAATGCCCATGTTGAGAGACCATTAACTTGTTTTTAGACCAAGGAAAGCCAATACATTGTCAACAATAATAGTTGATGAAACACCAAACCTAGTCATGATGATGTCATAAAAGTCTATGAGTGCACTTTCATTAGCTTCCTTCAACACAATGGCTTCCACCCATCTGGTGAAGTAGTCATTTGTGGTAATCACCCACTTCTACATTGCACTTTATGGAGGGTTGATCACTCAAATTAAATCTAAACCCCATTATATGAATGGTTACTCTACTTGAATCGAGTTGAGAGGAATAGATGATAATCTTTACTTACCCATAAAGAGGGCACATTTTTGACACTTTCTCACCCATGCATAAGCATATTTGAAGAGGTTGGGCCAATATTAACTAGGCCTCATTATCTTTTTTACTATAGTCCTATGTGTAAAATGACCTCTTACAAGTCCATCATAGAAAACCTCTAAAATCTTGGCCACTTGGTCATTATCTATGCACCTCAGGAGCACTCCATTGAGGTCTTTCCTGAATAAAACCCCATCAACTAATGCATAAGGTATGGATTGAAGTCTAAAATACCTTATTTTTGCCTTGTCCATACCCATAAGGCATTCACCTGTTAGCAAAAGATGTGCCATATCATGGAGCCAACTCTTATGAAGTAGAGGTGCATCTACCTATGATTTGTCTTGAAACACCAAGGCACATTCTTTATCTTTTTGAAGATCTCCCACCATGTGTTCACACAAACCTATACCTCTAACCAACTTGGTCACTTTGATTTATATGTCAAACTCCATGATTTTGGTGATCCATCTAGCTCTTTTCTCATTCAGATCTTTTTTAAGGAGGAAATTCTTAAATCCAATATGGGGTACCATTAGATAAATCTTACTATTGGAGAGCATTGTTCTAAACTTCTTAAGACTCCTCACTACTATAAGGATTTTCTAATCTATGAAGGTTTACCTTACTTCATATCCTTCCAGCCCTTAACTAAAGAAGGCAATCAACTACTCTATTTCCTCATCATTCTTTTGTGTCAGCATAGATGACAAGCTGTCAATGTTGGCAAAGGTGTATAATATGAAATCTTTGGAGAATTTAGGATTTATGAGTGAGGGTGTTTGTGAAATGGCCTATTTGATGGCCTCAAAAGCATCTTTTCCTTCTCTTGACCAAGAAAAAGCTTGACCCTTCCTTAACATGGTAGTAATAGGCTAGACCAAGCTTGCAAAACTCGGTATAAACCTTCTTATACAATTTATTTTTTGAAGGAAGCTCTGAAATCTTCTTTTATGCTTGGTGAGAGAGAGATCTAAGATGGCATCAACCCTTTTAGAATCAATGTAAAGCCCTTCCTTTGAGACAATGTAGCATGAAAACTTGCCTTTATGGAAAATAAGCATGCACTTATTGGGATTAAATGAGATCCCATACTCCTTACATCTCTTAAATATTAGCCTCAGGTGGTCCATGTGTTCACAAGAATTCTTGGAGAAAACCATGATGTCATCTAAGTATATTAGCACCATTTGATTTAGCAGCACTTTGAAAGCCATGTCCATGGCTCTTTGGAAAGTTACACCAATATTTAATAAACCCAATGGCATCTTTTGGTATGTATATGTGCCCCATTTGGTGGTGAAGGTAGTCTTGTATTGATCCTCCTCTTTTACCCATACTTGGTTTTAACCTGAATATCCATCTAATAGAGAAAAGCATTCTAAACTTTTAACTATTTGAAGAAGTTGCTCCATGGATGGTAGAGGGTAGTAATCTATCAAGGAGACTTTTTTTAAATCTCTGAAGTCAACACACAACCTAATCTCCCAATTGTTCTTCCTTACAGGCACCAAATTGGCTACCATGATGAGTGTTTGATGGGAAAGATGTCCTAGATTTGATTAACTTGGTTAGCTCTTCCCTCATAAGATATTATATCTTGGGGTTGATGGGCCTTTGCTTTTACCTTACATGCTTAGCATTGGCCTCAAATTCTATGCTATGCTGGGGTAACTTTGGATTAAAACCTTTCAAGTCATCGTATTCCCAAGAAAAAATGTTTGTGTATTCCTGGTAAAGTGCTATGAAAGTATGCCTCTCAACCTTGATTACCTTCTCAATTTTGAGAAGATTATCTTTGAAGATGAGGACTCTCTCATAGTTTTCTTCATTGGTGGACATTACTATTTTTACACAGTCTCCTTCATGAAAAAGGCCCTCAAGTGTAACCAGTCCCCTAGGATGTTTGTTTGACCTGAGTTAAACAATTTGATCCTCATATTGATGATGAATCTTACCTTGGTTTATGGAGGATAACACAGCTTCTTGTTATAAGAAACAAGTAATTTATTTGTCTCTTTTGAAAACCTACCAGTGGGATTCATTATCTAGTAGTGATGGACTCACTACGACTTTGACATGTGGCTGATCCTTGACTTCTTTTAGCTTACTCATAATGCTGAATTTATCTCCCACAGTTGCCAACTTGTCAGCATGCTGGTTCTAATTTCTTGGCACAGCTTGAATGCCAAAGGCTCCAAAATCTTCAATTAGTTACCACACTCTATTTTAATAGGATCTCATCAAAGGATTCTTTGTAATATTGAAGCCTCTGACCTCATTCACTATAATCTCACTATCTCCATATGCTTGAAACATTTTAATTCCTTTTTTATTAGCCCATTGAAGACCATAGTTCAAGCCCTTGTATTCTATTGCATTTGAAAAGTAACTGAAATGGAACCTATAGTTAGAGAAAAGCTTATTACCTGAAGGGGAAACCAACATTTCCCCTGC
>JARHVA010000437.1:4697500-4707500 GCA_037957365.1 Torreya grandis | reverse complement strand
ATTTGCCTTAGCATCTGTGCAAGTATCCTCAACAAAGTGGGAAAATTTGAGGTAAATGGCCACCATTAATGCAATAAGAGAAACATTAGCTGGGGTGCCTATCTCCCTTTGTACACTAATAAATCCCCAAATAAAGATGTTTTTGACACTCATCTGCAAAACTCACTATGAAAAACCACTACAAATTCTAAATCCCTCATTACCCAATTCTGCTTAAGATTATCTTCAAATCAAAACAAATCAATTTTATCACTTGAAGTTCATTTTCCCATATTGTTCAAGGTAAATAGTATATTGACATTCATTTAATTTGTGGGTAGGGGATATCTAACTAGAAATCATCCACTCAATTTTTAATTTGATGAAACTAGTTTTATGTGACTTTAAATTTGCCCACCTTGATAGTGTAAATTAAATTTTTAGCTTTTAGAATGTGTACATGTTGTCCCTCCAAACATTAAATTAGCCAATTGTAAGTACAAGATGTACTAAAATTTAAATTGTTGGCACATGTTTTACTTTGCTTAGATGGTTTGGTTTGGCTACCCACTTTAATTCATAGATTATTACATTATCCAGGTGGTACTAACACTCCTCCTCATCAAACACCATTAAAGATTAAAATTTAAAACAAATGGTTGAGATGATAGGATGCCACTCCTTTTGACACATGTATATACTAAATTTTTTATATCTAATATTTTGAAATAACATAATTTTTATTTTGAACATCATATTGATGGGTCGTATAATTTTTTTCCCATCATTTAATATGGTTTAAAATATAATTTGACTATATTTTTGGTTAAAAACCTAAAAAATGTCTAAACAACCATCAAATTCAATCTGTAGACCCCATCTAAACAAATGTCATCCATAGTGTTATTTTGAAGCCATTCTGAAAGAAGTAGTGATAGCATTAAAAACATAGGTAAAGTTCAAATGGCTAGAAAGATGAAAACCAATTTATCCTTTAAAAGATTTTTAAATAGTTCCTTAATAATGTAATAACAAGTATGTTAGATATGTGACAATAAAGTTAAATTTTGGATCCATTTTTGGCGCAGTTTATAACCCACTTTTATAAGGGGTTGTGGTGGGCAATGACCCGCCATTATTATCATAGGGGGTCTAAAAAAATCATGGTGTCAAACACCTATTTCTCAGAAGATGAATTCTCTTGGATTCTATTTTTATAATGAAAGTCCCATTCAAATTTTTCACTCTATTTTTAGGAGGAATCCGAATGGTACTTTGCTAATTATGTGTATCTATCTTTATGGAGTTCACATGCAATCAACACAATGAGTTTGCATGTAATCTGTTCATCTTAAAATTAATAAATATTGATATCTTGTACCTTGGATTTTTCCTTAGCTTGATAATATTTTACCACATAAATCTTGTGTTTTGTCTCATTTATATTGAGGATTTATTTGTTTAATTATCTCTGTAATTGTATTCTATTATTTTTTACATAATTTTAGAGTGTGTGGTTTCCTAATAAAGTATATGTATTTGATTTCTAATAGCTCAATGGAAATTACTAGGAGATATTTAGTGCACTAGATATATTTGATTTCAATGACATAGTGAAAAGTACTAATAAATATTTAATACACCTAAAATATTTTATTTTGATGGCTCAGTGGAAAGTACTAATAAATATTTAGTACACTAGATATATTTGATTTCAATAGCTTTGTGAAAATTACTAATAAATATTTATTGCATTTGATGCACAAAAATTGCATTCATCACAAGCCATTTATGATATGCTGGGGTTAAATTTGATAATCATTTAGACATTTTTTACACTTTTAATTGTAAAATATAGCCATATTATTTTTTTAAATATATTAAAGAATTGACAAAAAATCACCTAACCTGTAAATATGATGCTCTAAATAAAATCAAGTGTCAAAATATTATATATAAAAACATTAATATATATACCACTTAATAGTTACCAACTTATCAATACATTTAATTTTGAATACTATCAATTGTGGCCACGACCCTCCAACAATGCATGCTGATGACATGACATTTCGATTAAGTGTGACATGTTAAAGGTGACAAAATTTTGTGGGGATTGGTTATCAAAACTAGCAAGTCCCATCAATATCATACAATTATAATATTTAAATTATATAAGAATAAATAGGAATTTAAGTTAAAAGCCCTAAAAGGAGGAAATTTATATTACAACCACTTTGTAATAAACTGGCTTATAAGGACTAGTTATCAAAAATAATGAAGTTTATAATGTCTTTGTGTATTTATGTATTTTAAAACCATGTTGTACAACTATTTATAGTTTAGGACTCAAGAGTACGACCATTCTTTCTTGTCTTTTCTATACATGGTATAAATTTTAAGGCATCTAATTCAGGATTTTTACTATTCTTGTCACATCTTATTTTTTTGTCATTATTTTTTTAACATTATAAATCTTGAATTCTCTTTTCACATTTCCTTTTTTGTGATAAACTATTGATTTAGGGTATTTTACTTTGTGGATAACTATAATGGGTGTAGTTTCTAATGAGCATATTTGCATGTAAGTTATCAACTATCCATTCTCCATGTAATTTTATTAAACATTTTATTATATCATTTATAAGTTTATTGTTTTCTTTTCTTTTCTTTGTTTGGGAAAGTGAATTTTTAGAGGAACTGCTAAATGGTCCTAGGATATTTTGGCATTATGATTTTCCCAATGTTTTAATAATTAAGAAAATGTTCTTCTATTGTAACTACATATAAGGGTTAGTAGAAAGGGTTTTTTAAGAGCAAGTGAGACCATACTATCTGATTATAGAAAGATGTTTTTGCACTCTAGCCATATGATATAAGTTTATTCCCTAGGGAAGCTAAAGTTGGCAAATTGTGTTTTTGTTTGTTAAATCCCTATGAGGTTTTGGGATGCCTTTATTACAGTGAGGGGATAATCTTTCACCACATTATTAATATTGTTAATCTCAGCTACACCTAAATGTATTTCATGTTTAGCACACTTCAATAGGACCCTTATTTGTTACACCACAACCTTGACACATGTCCATTACAATGTTTATTTTATTTGTTGCCTTACTGGGATGTAAGAAAATTGAACCTGGGTGTTTCCATTACAATTAGAACATAATACCTTAGACTATCAAATGCTAAAATTTTAATAATATTTATCCTTTTATAATAACAAGATCTTGATTATAGTATTAAGGCTTGTCATAGTCATCAATCACTGATGGAAATTGGATAAAAAAGATGTGTCATGCACTCATTTGAAGTTGATAAACATTCAACTCCACCTTAAGACCATTGCATATCACAAAGATCCTTTATACTCTAATTACAACGGATAGCAACAACCCATTATTCAGGGTTTGTACTCTAGTAGACCCCTTAATGACCATGTAAATGTAGCCATAATAGAAAATAATAATATGAAATAAGGCATTGTAGATTCTCTTCTTCAGTACCAATCTAGTCAAAAAACATCCTTTTCATCTGGATGAGATTGTGCAAAAACATTATTCAAAAAAGTAGTGAGAGATGCTAGAGTAAACATGAATGTATTGGTTGTGATATTCTTAAGTGATGGCAGAAATAATGATAGAGGGGATCCTATTTATTAAGTAGAGAAAATAAAACAAAGGAACCTAGGATGACACTTCATTCTATAATTTTTGGGAATGACCTTGCAAATAATATCTTGGAGGAAATGGCAATCAAGGGAAATGGACAGTTTCTGCTAATTCTTGATGCAGTTGATCTAGTTAGAAGCTTTGAAAATATTGCAAAAAGTCTCAAGCCCAAAGTTTTTGCTTTGATGTAAGGTCATAAGATGGATTCTTTATTTTTATGTCTTTGAAATGATCATATGCTTTGTATCAAGGTTCATGTAATCATCATCCCAAATGTTAGTTTTACCATAGGTCTATTTTTGCCCTTTCTATGCCTAAACACTAGCGCTGACCTACATAAATTCATTTTGTAATTGGATACATGATTTTATCTATTTTATAGTTGTATGAATGGAATGTGCAGGTCATATTTTACATTTTCTATTAAGCATGTAACCATGTTGACCTTTTTTTGAAGCATGTGAAGGGTAATTTGATGCGATGATTTTATACTTAATAGAAATGTAACTATCATTTTAGGTGGGATTTTTTTTCTTCTGTCATTATTGTTCTAAATTTTTCTTTTGTCATTATTGCTCTCATATTTTTATTTAATTAAAATATAGATAAATAAAAAATAAAACATAGTTGATCAAGGTTTTAGCAGGAAAGCCATGTTCTCGCTAAGGTCTGCGTTTCTAGTTGCAGGCCATAATTTTCTATTGAAATGTTAGTTTTTTAGGCTTGGCATGATTTTGACTTCCTATTTTTAATCACAACTATAGATTGGACAACTAAAATTTATTTCAGATTCTAGATTTTTTAAAAACATAATTGTATCATTTTAAATTTGTATTTTAGTTTTAACAATTCTCATAATTAAAATTTTACTACTAATTTTTAATAATATATGGTAAATTTCTTAACAATATTAATATATTTTAAGAGGAAAGTGACAAAAAAAAATGTCATTGCTTTTCTTCTAGTTCATTTGCTCTTTTGCATTGCACTTTTCAATTGAAAATAACCCTACATCACTAGGATATATCTATATTATTCTATTATTTTATTATATGGAGAAACATATGTGTTTGTATATATATGAAAATTAAGAAAGTCAAAAACAAAAAAACAAATATCATGCATAATGTGACATTAATTTGAAAGCCGTTAAAAAAAATCTTGACGAATAAGAATGACCATCAAATTTAACCCACAATAATGAATGACTATACATTCCAAACATAAATTATTTTCTAATGAAAGCCTCAAATCAATAATATGTCTTATAAAATTTAATTACTCTAAAATTCACGTACATTTTAAACTTGATTATATTTTATTAAATATACACGAATATTTATCATCATAAATAATTCTGACCCACCGTACATCATGGGTCATTTTGTTTTGCTTGTATATAAGAGCATTATTGGTCATTTTTGATTAGTTGTTGAGAGGAGCCCACAATATGGGATAGAAAACGGTTGCTTTATTATACGGGAGTTACGTGAAAGATCTCCAAGTACTAATAGATATTTATTGCAACGAAAATTGCAGATAAATTGCAGAAGGAGCATGTAGAAAGCAAGAAATACCGTTATATTAGCGCCAACTTTAAATGTTTCTCTAAACCTAGCTATTTTTAGAAACGATAATTGTCTGATTTCTTTACCGCCAATGATGGTCCTCATGACGACACGGATTATTCCCAAAACTACCTTTTGTCCTACGCAAACTCAGGTTAGAAAACCATCATCTTCTTTTGAAATTGGTTCTACCTCCAATGAATTTGTGCATCCTATTAGAATGGAAACTAACGGGAAGAAACTATTTACCTCTCCCCGTTGCAACTTAACTCTTCGTTCCTCCTTTCGACCTCACGATCAAATAAGCTTGATGATGATGACAAAAATTCTTCAATTAATGTTTTTCTTCCCCCTTATTCACCCCTTCTAGATTACATCAGAAACTTGTTTTCCACTAGTACTAATAAAAATGTGAGCACCATATCTCGTATACTTATAAACAATTGGGAAAACAAACTCTTAGTTAATATGTTGAGTTTCTTTTTGAATCGTCATTTCTTCAATGTTTTTAAAAAGAATTTAGGATTCCCGGTCACCCCAAGTTTATCTCCAAAAGAGTTATTAGTAGAGATTGAATTTTTTTTTTAATAAATTACTCATTGAGTAAGGGAAGTAAGTGAGATAAGATTGTGTCATGGCCTTTAAGGAAAGTCAAACTTTTGAAATGAAATTTATCCAGGAAAGAATGGATTGTTTTAAAAAAATTCTATTTGAATGATAATATTGTTATCACTTAATTAGATAAAGGGAATATGATAGTTGTTCTAAATAAAATTGATTACAATTCGAAGATACTTGATCACTTACAAAATAGTGGAATCTATATTGTTATCTTTTAACTCGGTTTTCAAAATCTCTAGAACCATTAATAAAGTTATAAATCAATTCTCTTTTCATGAATACACTAAGAAACATATCTTACCCAAAAAATATACCATTCATAAGATTTATGGCATCCTAAAAATACACAAAGAGGAAGTCCCTATTAGACTTGTCGTCGATACAACCGACACACTCGTATATGCCTTATCCTCTTTCTTAGCTAACAAACTAAAACCATTAGTAGGTAAAATCGCTTCATTTATCAAAGACTCCATAGGTTTCATGGATTTTATCAAGGATGAGAAATTCACTAATCAAGAGATTTTAGGTAGCCTAGATGTTGTGTCACTTTTCACAAAGGTGCCCATTAACAACACAATTAGAGTCACAGGTTATCATATTGATGAGGACATTACCTCACTAGTGGCAGTTTGTTTGAAGTCCATGTCCTTTACCTTTTTATGAATCATTTATGAAAAAATAGAGGGTGTTGTAATGGGTTCCACTATTTCCCCCATTCTAACCAATTTGTTCATGAAGCATTTTGAAGACTTAGCTCTGACCTCATTCCTCTTGAAACCTATTTGGTGCAAAAGATATGTAGATGACGCACATATAAGTTTGCCTCTTGGTTTAGATAAATTAAAAGACATCAAGACCCACATAAAAAAGGTGGTTGATACTATCAAGTTCACTAAAGAACTAGAATATGAAAGAAAACTACACTTCCTAGATATCTTCCTCTCTAGGAAACTTGATGGATCTTTCACTCGACAAGTTTACAAGGAATTTACTCACACTAATCCCTATGTACACAAAGATTCCCACAATCATCCTTCTCAAAAAATGAGGGTCCTTAAAACATTTGCCACAAGATCTTTTAGAATTTGTGATAATGATCACTTAGAAGATAAGATCAAACATTTGACTATAATATTTAATAAGAATGGTTATAATTGGAAACATATATCTAGAGACTTCAAGGTATTTAAGAACACTCTTTCCATGACTAAAAAGTTAGTAGACCTATTTCATTCCTATAGTTTGTTGAATGAATTTATAAAAAAAATAGAAAAATATTAAAAGAATAAGAACATTTATATTACTTGTATCCCTTAAATAAAACTTATGAGAATGATGAAGTCATCTGAAGGCTAAGAGAAGCAACTCTTAAAATTGGATTGTATAAAATCAATTGTTCTTGTAGAGTGTTATATACTAGGGAGATGGGTTACTCCATCAATACCAGGGTCAATGTACATGTTATAGATATCAACAATGAAAGAGTGGTTAAGTCATTTTTAGTAGAACATCCCTTCAAAATTTATCATCATAATTGCATCGATAATATTAAAGTGTTATCTATAGAGTACCATTACTTCAAGCCAAAAATAAGAGAAATAATATAAATTCACAAGAATAATAAAAACTTTAAAAGGGATGGAGGTTTGGAATTAAACCAATCCCAAGTACCAATAATTATTATTTTTAATAATGATGATGTGTTTTCTGGATACATCCTTTGTGTTACCCTTCTTATTCATTAGTGGTCTATTTTCGTCTTCTTTATTAAGTTGTAACAATTATTTCCTTACCTTTTTATTCAAATTTGTAAAATATTAATTTACTTATTTAATTTAATCAATTAACATATATATTCTTATTTATTGTATCAACCAATATTTATACAAATTATATTTCTCAACATCTCATTTAATATAAAAGTTTATAGAAACTCCAACCTTAAATAATCTTACATTGTTTACTTTCTTTTTTTGAAGGATTATCTCTTAGTTTTTTTAACACTAACTAATTAAAATTAATTATTATTTAGTTTCTCTTCTCAACTAAATTTTTTATGTTATCTTATGTAATATTTATTTTTTGAAGCATTATCTCAATTACCCAATTTCATATGCTCATTTCATTATTAATATTTGTAAATTTAAATTTAAGTTTGCAATCCAATCTTATTATTTTCATATTTTCTCATCTCAATGATAATTTAAAAAATATATTTAAAACATTAATCTAAAAATATTTTAAATAATTTAACCAAAAAATATTTATCTTTACTTAAAATAGCCATGGAACACTATCACTCTTATATCATTCTAAACTATTAAGTGAAAAGAAAAGTCCAATTCCATTTCCAACTCTTTAAAGAATGACATGCGATTAATTGCAATGGAATAGGACATTTAATTTTACCATCAAAGTATTCATGGTCTTCAAAGACTCTTTCATTCCAAATAAAATATAAAATTTTCATGAATGGGATTTTTTTGGGCTATGATTTACTTTCTATCATCTCTAAAGAAAAAAATAGAATCAATTTTATTTCTCGTTTTAAAGGGAATATAATACTCTTATGAAGGTGACAATTTTTTTTCTCTCAAGTCTCTTATCACTTATCATATTATCCATATAAATGAATTCAATCATGTATTAATTTTTATGTTACCAATATTCATTTGAATAGGACCTCAATCAAAATTGTATTTTTTTAGATGAATTATAATTATCTATAATAATTTTACATATAGAACTTTTAAAATAAGAAAAAAAATTATATTTAATTTTTTAATGATTTTAAATGGATTTGAAATATCTTCTAAACTTTATAGTTTCATACAATTTTTATTAATTTTTTAAAAGTGTTAAATCTATTTATATTTCATAATATTTTAATAATGTAATTGAAGATATAAATTATTTTGAGAACACATGAAACTTTATATATATATATATATATATATATATATATATATATATATATATATATTGATGTATTTAAATCTATCATTTCAAAACCTAATAACCTTATTATGATATAAAAAAATGAAATCTTCCCTTAACCAAATTTTCCATTGACATGTAAATGTGTGTGCCAAATATCAACAATGCTTGCATGTATCGATAATCCCTTGTATTACTGTTCATCCTGACATGCCATATGAGATTGTGGACCAAATTGTCAATGGAAATAATCAAATGCAATTAACATTTTAAATCTTTTTAAAATAATTTTAAGTGTGTCTTCTAAGTTTTATAGATTCATACAATGTTTATTAATATTTTAAAGTGTTAAAATTATTAATATTTCATAATATTTTAATAATGTAATTTAAGACAAATTATTTTGATAATACTATGTGCATGCAATATTTTTTATATACATATTGAATATTAATGTAATAATTGATTCTTTTAATTCTATCATTTTTAAAATTAATAACCTTATTATGATGAAAAAAATGAAATTTAATCTTAACCAAATTTTCCATTGACATGTAAGTGTGCCCATCAAATCTCAACAGTGCTTGCACATACCAAGCATCCTTTCTATTATTGTTCATCCCAAGATGTGAAATGTGGTTTTGGATTAAAAAAATTTGTTGAAAAAAATATCGATAAGTAAGTACATCGAGTGAAGACCTTAGAGATCTTCATTGGTGACATCATATATGGGAGATGTGGGAAGTAAGGGTGAGATCCAAGGAAGTAAATTTAAATATGTTAGTGGAGTCCCTTAAATAAAAAAAATTCTAAATATTTAAAAAAAATTAAAAGGAGATAAATATAATAATTTAGAAGTTGAGTGAAGAATTTCTCAAAGCAAATATAACCATATACAAACAAAACTATGATTTGTATTTATACACTACATCAAATTATAGACAATCTATAGCTCTAGAGGAAAATAATTTCAATAATTTTAGGCTAAAGGAATTTTACAATGATGAATTATAAGTTTGGTATTTTATTTTATTGTGTATTGCATGAAGAATAGCCATGTCAATTTATGTGTCATTAAGAGAAGGGACTAGGATAAATATGTTTGAGATGAGATGCTTTTAAAACTATTCTAGAGAATTATTATCTAGTTAAAATGGTCATATAATAGTGTTATTTTTGTTCAATGTGTAAAATGGTTATGATCCAGTGTTGTATTATTTT
>JARHVA010000437.1:4667500-4690000 GCA_037957365.1 Torreya grandis | reverse complement strand
ATTCTGTAAAAGCAAATACTCTAGCTACTTAAGCTAAAAATATTCTGAGGATATGGATCTAGATAAAAGATAGCCTCTTAAATCCAAATATGTCAAAATAGACAAATTTGAGAGGTCACCTAGAATACTATCGTCAAACTTGTTATTTATAAAATTTGAATATTGAAACTATAGATGTTTAGGCATCACCTAGGTAAATTACCCATTCAAGTCACTATGTTCAAGATCAAGTACCTAGAGTAAGTACACCTTACATGTTGCTCTAAAATTTGGCCATTTAAAGAGTTGTTATTCATTTTTTAAAAATACAATGAGGTTTTATTTCATGGATGGTAGGTCGATCAGTCAAATACCAAGGTGTAATAGAACCCATAACCAAACCTTCCTAAATTTTGCTACTTTGTACTATAAAACTTGCAATCAAACAAAATATTAAATTCAGTCACAACCATTTAAACACAAGACAAGAAGGCCAAAAATTCAAATCTAGCAAAATAATATTTACTATTGGAAAGAAAACTCATAATCATTTTACTTGGAAATCCATTCCTAAATACTAGAGTAAGGTATCTTTTGAATCACTTGCAAAAGGAAAAATAATTTAAAATTCTAGGTCACAAGTTCAACTCGTAGGTCATTATATTTAATAAACTGAACATAGACGTCAGGAGTTCAAATATAATGAAATAATCAACAAAATTCATTAAAATAAGATATATTTTAAGATAGTATTTCACTTCCTAAAGTATATTTAATTTACTCACCAGAACTTCAAAACCTATTCCCCTCAGTCTCTACCACCACCACAAACAGGGCAATGACAATCATATAACACTTCAGAATGTCATCAAAGACTTACTTACAAAAAATAAATAATTAGGTTAGCCTTAAGGGAATCAAACATTATGTTGATATAAAATATTTTAATCTTGTAAACTTCAAAAAGAAGATACACATCATAAAATAGTGGTTCTTGTCTACCATAGTGGTCATCATATTTCCCTTGTGTAAAATGATTGATAACTTATTTGGACATACATTCATTGAAGCTATGAAATGAATACCATTAGATGCATACTGGTAATAAGTTCACATGTTTATAACTTCCCCATTTGGTAGCCCCTGTCAACTATGGTGGTATGTGTTCACCACCACCTTTCGTTTGTCTTTTTTCCAACTTTCCCTTCCAACTGTGAGCTGTCACCTATTATAATACTAATATTATTTCTTTTTCCATGTAATAATACAGTTCCATAAAAATATTAATCATGCCCTATTTATCTTGTTGAAATTTTTGATTATATAATATATATTACTATTATATATAATAATATACAATATAAATGTAATAGTATTATTATTAAGTTATATATAAACATAATTTAATAAATAGTTTTACAAATAAAATAATGAAGTTACAATATATAGAATAACAAATATTATGTATTAAAAAAATATAATATGTAAAATATTATAATTATTTTTAATATTATATACTTTATATAGTATATAATTATTATATTAGTTTTATTATTATTATAATATTTATTTATCATATTAATATTTTTCATACAAAATTAACTATTGATTGTAAATATATAATACATTTTTTTATAGAAGTCAGAAATCACCATTTGATTATTTATATTTCTCAACATGCTTTAGGGTGGTCTTGGACACTCGGGTGATTTTTGTATAATTGATTCCCTTCATGCTAAGATAAAAGATATAGATATTATTCCTAATATCATCACTTATAACACCATTATTAAGGCTTTGTCTAAATGGGACCTAAAATGACACAAGATAGTTTTCTTCTAGATATTATAACTTACAATACCTTGCTTAATAGTCTCTACAAGTTGGGGTGGGGGCCCTAGCCTGGTTCGGTAAGTATTTCCGTTGCGGCTCTGTTGGTCTCAAGTTCTAGTCTCCCCCCACCCCATGGTACCGATATTAGGCATGTCTAGCCAACACCGCCCGTCACGTTAAAAAGTTTACCAGGCTTTCAAAAAAAAAGTCTCTACAAGGTGGATATGGAAGATGAAAGTCTCAAGTGAGTAGATGCAATGAGGTTGCTTAACCTTTAGGTTAAACATATTGTTTTAATGTGGATGATTAAGAAAACTTTTTTTTATGTGTTAAATGACATTAATTATGTTTTTTTGTAATGTCTCCAGTGGAACCGTATGGTACCAAATGCACTTTTCAAACTACAGTCAAAGGGGAATTATTTTCCAGCTACCATGCATTTCCTTTGCAACCACACATCATTATTAAAGCTTTGAATTGCATCCATGTGGAATGGCTCTTTAAAATATTTATTTTACAATATTGACTATCCCATCTCATTTTAATAGATGGATATTTTTAGGATATGTGCAAGAAAGTAATTTTATTTTAAGTAGGATAAACATGAACATCAGTTGGTCTACAGATGAGATAGTTTTGTGATACTAGTGTGTCTTAGATGGGCTATTCCTGAAGTACTTAGCAATGTAATATATGACCTTTTGACCCATCCTTACCAGTAATATTTGATGATAGGTTTGGAACAAATATTTTAAACTAACCTTTTCTAGCAAGCATCTCCCATAGTTGGGATTTCTTACTATTACAATTAAGATTTGAAACATCCACAAAAGATATGTCCATTTTATTTTGAACAATACAAACTTCCCCTCAAGAAAAAACAATGTCACTAATTTTTATGCATGAGAATTACCAAGAAGAAGCTTATCATATATCAACCTATCCTATTAATCCCTTATACTATCATATAATCACATTCTACAATGATCTCTATAGTCAAGGACATAAAATTGTACATTTAAAGTGAAACTTGATGTTTTCCACCCATCGACCATGCCATATTTAACTGAGGTCAATTGGTTTGTTGATGGTATATACATCTTACAAATAACCTACTTATCATAACCTAAGACTTTGAGAAACCATTTAGCTTCATAACCAACCCCAATAAAATGAACCATTAAGGTGTTCATTTGAGATATAAAAGACCATCTATTTCTATGTGGGTCATACACCTCTACGGATTTGAGTGAATAAGGATTTACCTCACATTCTCCCCCAACAACATACAAACAACTATTAAAAACACACACATCAATGAAATGCCTTTATTTGAGCATGTCTAGAAGTTAATGCCATTTTTTGGTCCTTCAACTATAATAAATCACCCTTCTCATATATTCCTTCATTGTAAATATTCCTACTCTTCAGTGGTAGCTCCATGGTTGAACTATAAAGTAAGTAATCAAATAATGTCCTATAGACTATCATCTCTTTTTATTTCTTATCACTTTACACACTATAATCCTTATAAAACATGGAAATATTAAATGTTAGTTGAAACTTATACCTCACAAGGTTTACAATAAGGCAAGAGAGGGAATACTTGAGGTGAAAACAAGACCTCTTGACCTCGGGTGAATACTTGTTGATAGGAAAAAAGCTAGATAATTTAGGCACTTATATACAACAAGGGTACAATTTATTACTTTAATTTGGGAAATTAACACTAGCTCTCACTCGAGGATGTACACCCCAAATGGGTGTACAAAGAATCCTAGAAAATAAGACCAGGTGCCAATCTTTTGGACCACATATTTAACACTTGATAATTTATCAACAAAAACTCGTTAAAAATAAACAAAATAAGGTAGAATGAAAAAAATATATCAATAATATTTAAAAATTAACACATGATAAAAATGATAAAATAAACTATACAAATAGGGCCCATAGTAGATGGGAAATAAAACAACATAAGGATAAAATTGTACACTATACAATATCATGCATAAGTTATAGAATCAATCAAGGAAGTGTTTTAGATGCCTACCATTAACTTTCATATAAAATATTTCACCATATAGATCTCTTAAGAAGAAAGTGTGCTCCCCAATCTAGTATTCAATGGAATAGGGACCCATCCAAAAGGTATCAAACTTGCCATGCTTGCCTTTCACCTCATGCTTATTATCCCAAAATAGAACCAGATCACTGATTGAAAAAGTTCTTAGAGTGACCTTTTTATTGAATATCCTTTTGAATATTTCCTTGAACTTGAGGTGTCTTTCATGATATTGTATTCAAATTTCATCAAGCTCAATAATCTGGTTCATTCTATGCTCATAGTGGTTAATTTTCTCATCATCTTCCTATAGTTGTTTGAAGATCTGATAGGTTAACAACTACAAATTCATAGGCAAAACTACATGAGCTCCATAAATAAGATCAGAATAGATTTTTCCTATATCTCTCTAAAGCATGATTCTATTAGCCCACATAGAAAACTTTAATTATTCACCCCACTTATTATTGTTTGCTTCTAAAGTATGTGTAATGATCTTAAGCAAGTTCTTATTACTAGATTATGCTTGCCCATTCCCATGAGGGTTGTAGTTATAAGAATAATATATTTTGATCCCATACTCTTTGCACATTTTCACTAAAGGCTTACCTTTAAAACTCATGGCATTATTAAAAATTACCTTGACATACACACCAAATCTATAAATAATCTAATTTAGGAAAAAGTTCATAACTACCTAGTGTGTAGCTTTCTTCTTAGGGACCAATTCAACCCCTTTTTTGAAGTAGTTAATCGTAATTAGTATCCATCTATGTCTAGTGCTTGAAAAATAAATAATTTCCCTAATGAAATCCATTACCCATTATCTAAATGGGACTTCAATGATTATAAGTTGTAAGGGAAGAGAACCAAAAGCTTTCAACCTATTAGTAAAGCAATAACATTTATCACATCTTCTAACTTTTTGAGCAACATCCTTGAATATTGATGGCTACCAATACCTAGCTATCAAAATTTTATGAGATGAATTTAGGTGCAAAATGGCCACCACGTAATCCACTATGAAAATGATCAATTAGGTTTGTAGTTTGTTCTTATACTAGGCATCTTAGGAGGACCCCATCTAAATTATTCCATGCTAGTACACTTTTAGTCAAGACCAATTTTTGGGGAACAAGTTTTAGAGTTCTTCTTTGGTTCTTATCCAAGTCAGTGGGATAATTTAGATTTTGAAAGTAGTAAACAATGTCCTTATACCACAAAATATACTAACTTGACTCAAGGAATCATCAACATTAAAAATAATAGTTTTTACCTCAACATCTTGTAAATTGGTCTCAACCATGAGCTTAGCTAGACCCATCCCTCTTACTAACTTGGTGATCTAAATATCCATGTCACACTCTTAAAACTTGTGGACCCACCTACATCTATTAATGTATTCTTCAATATGAGTTAATATTTTTTTCACCATGGTATGTGGTACATAGGAAATAATATTCAAACTCAAAATATAAGGTCTGAACATTTTAATAGCGTTTAAAAGAGTGAAAGCTTGATTTTTTCATAGTCGTGTAATTTAGTTTAGCACCTTGCATATCTTTTCTAAATAAATATATAGGCTACTCATGACCATATTCATTCTTTTGTAACAATAGAACAATAAAATTATTATATGATTAAAAAGAGAATATATAGAAAGATTTTGTGTAATTAGGGCTGGCTAAGATAAGGGCCGACTTTAAGGCTCTTTTGATGTCATTGAATGCTTGCAAAACCTCTTCCTCAAACTTTATGGTCTATTTATTCATTAACATGGACATAATAGGTAGACTTATCTATGTAAAATTAGACACAAACCTCCTCACAAAATTGATTTGTCCAAAGAAGAACTGAATTCTGTTTTTGGACTATGGGATAGCTACTTTGTTAATGGCTTCTACCCTCTTGGAATTAGCCTTTACACCATCTTTGGAAACTATATGTCCTATAAAATTAGTCTTTTATACTCCAAAGTGACATTTTTTTAGATTATGTAAAATTACAAACTCCCTGCATCTAATGAACTCTTTCTCTAGATGCTCTAAATGTTCTTCTCTAGTCTTGCAGTACATGGTAATGTTATCTTGATACACATATGTGAACATGTGAATCAACCCTATAAAAATAACATCCATAGCTTGATGAAATGGTGCACAAACATTAATTAACCTAAAAGTCATCTTCATATATAAATACATGCCTTAAGGTGTAGTACATGTGGTTTTGGGTCTCTTAGATTCCTTCACCACAACCTGGTTATACCCTTAAAATTTTTATAATGTGGAAAACTTCTCTAATATAGTAATACTTTGTAGTAGGTTATCCATATTAGGCAATACATATTTTTACTTCAAATAAGCTTTGTTCAAATTCCATAAATCCACACACAAGGGGATCTCACTATTCTTCTTTCATACAAGGACTAAGTTTTCCACCCATGATGAATACCTGATGGGTTGAATTATTCCACCATCCTTTAGTTTATTTAACTCACCCCACATCTTGGTGGCGAAGATGGGGTTAATAGGCCTTAGCTTTGGCCTAAAAGGTTTGTTATTAGGATGCAATGGGGTGACATGTTGAAAAAAGTCTTCCCTATATGATTTTAATTTAGAATAAGAGTAATCTAGTACTTTTTTAATTATTAAATTTCAACTTGCTTCTTAGCTAGACTTAGGTAAGTACCTAATAAAACATTCCTCAGAATCTCATTACAACCCAAATTACACTCAATTACATCTTTTGAGATAAATGAATCTCAAATTTTGATTCTATTAGCTCCATCAAAAGATGCTTCTAAAAATATAAATCCCCTAGGGAGAGTGTTTATCTTCAACTAAATAATGTCTTTCCCCAAAAAGATTTCCTTTCCATCTCAAACCTTAACCATGCATTCCAAGTCTATGAGTTGATCACAAAATTCTTCTTCACAATTTAGAAACCTATTAATCTATTCATCATCATTAAACACCTTCCAATAATCGACATTTTATATGATTGAAGGCCTAACAAGCACTTTCACCTGATAATAACATTGAGGGTTCATGTTTTGGCTATTATTGCTTTAATAAAATATGGTATCTTCTTAGATTGCCCTTGGTTTTTCTTAGATAAAATGGTTTCCTATTGAAAATTCTTTAACCATCTTAGAATGTTTAGTATTTGTATATGATGATAAGGGTTTGGTATGATTTTGGAAATAGGGTTTTATGACCTTCCATTCTAGTTCAAGGGCAGAATATGAAAAATATTTTGTATGTTATGTTGTCTAATGATGGTAATTTTCCACTATATTTGACATTATTTGGTATGAAAATTGCACTATTAGATAAATTATTCTGGTGTGCAATTCATCCTTTGACATTCTTGTTGGGAATTGAAAAATAAATAAAATATCTTACACTTGACCCACCTTGCTCACTTGATTAAACATGGGTTGTAGCTTTTAAAAAAATGTGAATTTTATGCATGACACCTATTTATTCGCGGTCATATTGGCCTAGATTGACACTTGCGGTGAATTAGTAATAATTTGGTATTAATTACTTAACTACATTTACTATTTTATGACAAATGTTTGGCTTTAGTTGACAAATTATAAAACTTAACTTTAGGAGTTGATATCTTGGTTTGAGTAACCTATTATACATACATAACTTGTTTATGTGCTTTTAATACTTTATGCTTACCTATTGGAACTAGTACTTTCTGATCTTGTTATGATTACAAATTATATGGTTTAGTATGCAAAAAATGGAATAGTAAGGATTAACATGTAACATTACAACTATACATTTGTATAATTCCACCATTATATATGGTTATGTTTTAGTTAATGCTAAACTTCCTTACCTTGTGGAGGGATATTCAAGTAGTTAGTGAGTGAAGGATATAATAGCCATGGTTTCAATAATTATGCATATGTGTCAATGTTACTCATTTATTCTCTTCCATTAAATTATATAGGTAAGAGGAATATTTTATTCACTTCTTTTTTGGGGTGTGTGTGTGTATATTGGGAACACTTATTTATTAAGATATTATGTGTATAGATTATTTTTGTATATGTATTCATTCAAGTTGATAATAAGACCTGATCATTCTTCAAGTGATGGAATTTATATTTTAAATGCACCATGATATGGCCTTGTGGAAACTAGTTTTATTATTCTATTTTCAGCAGGATATATTTCCACATTAACTTGTGAAAATAACTAAATGGATTCCATTTTTTTATCATACCACCCTTGATAATATGGAATAATAATAAAATGTATTCCATTCTGATAATGTTATGTCAATATTTAAAAATATGAAAAAATAATAAATCAATTATTACATTCTTTAAAGGGTGTGAATTCAGCCGTGACAAATTGTTATGAATATGACATATGGGTAGTGTCGGCATGAAGTCTTGGTCAACCAAAAAGTTGATAAATGGTTGTTATTAAATTTAATTACATGAGATAAATATTTATTTACAATTGTTATCAATATTTTGGGTTAACTCTCCCATTCTCCATGTGTTTCTTTTGGTGTATTACTCCTTGGATTGCATGATTGGCCATATGCAAGTAATGCATTATGTGTCAACTAATTATTAGTTAATATAACCATAATTGATTCAAATTATGCTATTGTAAATATAAAAATGTATGATTTTCACTCAAATAAATCATTACTCTTATGGTTAAATTATTCATTATCATTAATTTAAAGAGTTAGAATAATCTTGTAGTTTGAGAGCACTATGGTCAGGGATTCATGAATATAGATCCAACTGGGTAGCACTATTGATGTTGATTCATCATCGAAAAACATGATTATCCCAAATTGAGTAATAACCCAATATAAACATTTCCTTGGTTATATAATGGGATGGATAAAGGATGTGGTGCCCTTTTTAGCAAGAGCACATTTGCTTCGTGAATGTTAAGCGTTCACACTGATTGTATGCATGATGTTACCTAATGTCTATGGTAATATTGTAAGCTTGAAATAATTCAAAGATAGGATTAATGTTCCAATTATTCACCTTATAGACTTATCATACCTATTATGGTATCTTATTTTAACAATATGATTTAATCAATAGTAGATAATTCGATGACTAACTATTATGTTGAATATTGCCCTGGGTATGTAACTAGGTCAAAAATGTCTGAGGTTTTGAGTGAACCTTCTTACCTCATGAGTTTCCAAGTCATAACTGTATAGGGTTATTGGATACTTATTTTTTTTGAAGATCCCTAGATGGTTTTATGGGAAACTTAGTGCCCTTTAGAGGTTTAATGGCTATTAGCATGGAACCACACACTAATGCCCCTTGAATGATCTATCACCCATAAGGCTACCCCTTTTCTCTATGGAATCATCTAGTGATGGTGATATTGGCATAATTATCTCATTGACCTATTTTTTTATGGCTTGTCTTCTCACCTGGTGTAAGACCATGTTGATTATTATGCATGGTATAGTGGGTTCTACACACAGTTTCATCATATACTCTTTTAACAATTCCATAAAATATTTTTTTGGGGTTGTTTCAATTTAAATGATTTTTTTTTAAATAAAATCAATTATAAATCTTAAATTAGAGTGAAATTGAGAATTGAGGTGGGTGTAATGGAAATTAGTGGCACTAGAATTATAATGATCATATTGTTGGAAAGTGATGAATTTCATAACCTTGACATTGACATCATGTGATTAAGTGAAGCACTATAAATGTGGCAGTTATTTAATTGAATTGTACCACTAGCCTCTTCCTATAACTAAGAAATATCCTAATTTTTTTAAAAAGATAAAAAAATTTAGTTATTCCACATGGGGTATTTGTAGGAAGGTCATAAATCATTTATGTTATGCCTTTTTCCACGAAAGAAATTATGTTCTTTTAAAAATATTCTAAACCATTAATTACCAACAACCTGTGTCTCCTTATAAATAGTAAAGTGGTTGTAAATAATAGATTATGTATGTATCTAAAGTTTTATAAATAAGAGGGACATCTCCTTGAATAAATAAAACACTATAAAAATAAGATGTAGTTTATAATACGGAGGAATAAGTATGTCTTGATTGATGAAGGGGAATGATTTGATCAAGAGAGAATATATTTGGGGGAGAGGATAGGAAGAATTCCAAAATGAGGAGGTAAATATGAATAAGAATGCCATTTTAACATCCATACAATGTATTTTCCAAAACAATAGAAGTATTATTGAAAAAGGAAACATTTTATATGATGACTACCACACCATTTGGAAGAGATGGTATATAATAAGTACATATTTTTCAACAAGAACACAAACTCAAGACACATAAAAATAGATTTTTCATTTAGCTAAGTACACCCAACCACTTGTAAACTATGTTTGAATCATAGATACATGTTGCTTCTTATAAATTACATTAATTTTTATTTAAAACATGATTGGGTTATTTTAAAAACTATTTTTAGCTTTGCTAAACCTATATTTTAGAATTTTAAAGTTAAATTTATCTTTTTCTTACCTTTGTAAGACGTTATTATAGTTGTATATGCATCTTTATGAGTCTACCTTACTCATTAGATTGCACATTTAATATATTAACTATGGTTATATTTTTCAAAATATGTTTATTATTTTAAAGTATGTTTTTCCTTATTTTTAGTTTGGTATTTTTTACCAAATTTTGTTTAACGTACCCTAAATATTGAAGAAGTGTTCTGCTACATATACTAGCCTCAAGTAGATAATAAATCTCAACATTAAAACATTTATTTAACTCAATGTGAAGACTAATAATTAAATGTTCTACATATGATGAATGCTTTTTAGCTATCTATTTTTGAACCCTATTACCTGTATTTCATGTGTTTTGATTATTAATGTCATTTGTAACAAATCCTTTCATAAGAATGATGGTGTGATTAGAGATAATTTTATTTTTAAAATTTTATTTTTATGCTTAATTTATGTGTGGCCTTTGTTAAAAATTATCTTCTTGTAATTACGCTTTTGGTATATATTATTTTAGAAACATACCCTAATTATATTTCACTATTTTTGGTTGATCATGTTCATATTTTTTTGGTTGTTTGACTTGTAATTTTTACTAAAGAAATGAATAATTAATTATAATATTTTGATGCTTGAGATTATTATTAATATTGTTGACAAGTGATGCAACCCTTAGACATGAATGTTTAATTTGATCTCTATATTGTTTTGGATTAATAATGAAACAAGTATTAAAATTTTGATATTGTGGATTATCTTTAATTATAGTTTTTCCTTAGTTTTTGGAATTATGTGCCTTCATGGTAGTTTATCATTGATCATTTTAAAATGTATATAGATCATCTCAATATGTTCCAACTCCCACTTTTGATAATTTATAATGAGATAGGCATTTAAATTATGAAACTTATCACATTATATATCTTACATATCATCATCATCATTGTCATACAAATTTATAATTGTGAAATTTGGAACTTTAGAACTAGACAAAAGATGGAGATTTAAAATTACTTATCATGTTGTATAGTGAATGGAATGAATTATTTATCTTATGGAATAATTAATATTGGTGATTTATCATTATATGTACTTGATTCAATGACCTCATATGCATATATTTAATCAAGTGTGATATGATATACAAGTGGTATAATAGAATCATCCTTAAATTTGATACATCTATGGAATGTAGAGGGTAAAACCTCCATTGCATGAATCCAAGGACTCCCCAAAATAAAATTTTAGTGTAATTGGTTTGGAACTACCTAAAAAATAGAATGTAGTATCTTGGGACATATTAGTAGATCTAATATTATATATCTAAGTGTTTGATGACAAGTGTTATCAAATCCATTATTATTTTCTCAAAAAAATTAACACTATATATATATCAATACCCAATTGTTGTAAGATAGTCAATCCTAAAATTTGCACTCCTTAAGCGTGTTCCATCAAAACAAAATTGATTCCCTTCCCATGTATTAACATTGAATGTGATGACCTTGTCTATATTCTTGATTATATTCATGATATAAGAAAATGATGTTAGTTGTGTATCCTTAGAGAGAGTTTAATAATGCAAAGTATCATGTAATATACATTTGTAAATTGTTAGTCATTTTAATAGATATAGAATAATTTTTTTATTAAGATTACTCCTGATTTGATTGATGATATTGCATGCCTTATATTGATTTACTTGCCTTGTGGGAGGTGTTGGGGGTCATGGAGGAACATACTGAACATATTTTTCTTCCTGAATGAATGAGGTATCCATCCTTATCTAGTGTTGATGGTATGAACATTAGAATCTAAGAATAACCTTGGGAGAATAATAAGAATATGATGGCAATTTTTATAACCTTAGAACCTAGGAGAAAGAGGGATGAATTAATTCATGAATACCCTTTGAGTCCTTCTTGTGATAGGTATTATCTTAGATTGGATGCTGAAACAATATGAATCTTAGAAAGCTTGAAATTTTACATTATATGTTTTAGCCTTTGTATAAATTATGGATCTGATTCATGTATAAATAAAATTAATAATCGCTTGAAAATTAAGATAACATCTAATACTAAACTTTAAGTAATGTAAGCAAAATGCATTCATTATTTTTGATATTTAAAACTTTTGAAATTTTTCAACAAGAAGAAAGGTTTAAATTAGTAAAGATTGTTTTCCTTTTATAAGCTCTTAGATATATTGATCCTAGTTTTAAATAGTGAACATGGATGTGAAGGCACTAACTATAGAGGATTCCACCATTTACCAAGCCATATTATCCCATATCTAGAGCATGTAGAGAGTAAAATCTTGAGGTTAACTACTTCTAAATTTTATTAAAATAACAAATGGTCCAAGGCTTCCTATGGCTAAAAATAAAATACTAAGTATTTATAGAATATCGTGTGGTATGTCAAAACTAAAATCAATGAATAGTGTTGTCCAACGGTTTAAGTATTGGGGCAGTACCCCTCACACAATGAATTAGTTAAAAATGAATACCAATTTCCCAAAATGATAGCCCCAATGAGTTTTATAACTACTAAAAGATAGTTTCAAGTAAAACAAAGCAAAAAAAAAGGAATTCAAAATCCACATTAGATTAAAAATATCTCAAAAATAATAATTCAGGTTCACAAACTATTTTACCCTATTTTTGATAGAATAATATAATTTTTAATTTTTTTTAATAAATTTAAAAACTTTAATATCGTAATACTAAAGATGTACAATATCTAATTACTCGAATTTTGACAATTTTCTAAATATGGAAAATTATAAGAAGAGACATACTTAGCTAGCATGTAGGTTTTTTTTGATAATTTTCATTGTCTAAAACTATAAATTCAAATAGGAGGTAACTATACAATCTTAGGGTATATCAAGAAAATAAAAACAAAATATATATAGTTTTCTATAAGTGGAGTAAAGTGCATTGAATTCATGTTTATTGAGTGTAGACTTGTCCCATTCGATCATGACTGGTGATAGATAGGAAGAAATAGGAAAATAATAATTTATAAATTTATAAATAAAAGGTAAAAGTATAATATATCTATGAATATGATATATGTATGTGTGTAGTAGTGTATTTCAATTGATTTCATTGACTATGGACTTACCATGGATGATTATTCATAAAAACTAATCATTAGACCTATTGTGCCTCTTTGTGATGAGCTATCTAAGATATCTACATTTTAATAATAATATGAATTTTTTGTGTGTTGTTACTCTTAACTTTAAAACACTAAAGGAACTTTGATATTTTTAAAACCCTAAAAAATAGGGTAGCACAATGAGTTGTGTTGACCTTAATCACCCCCTTCATGATTTACCATTACTTACATTATACTACTCCAAAGGAGGGGGAATCCCACATAGTTATCCCACCTATATCAAGTATGAAATTTTATTCCTTTGAATATGAGTATGGAACTAGAAAAGAGCTTTGACACTTGATAATGATAGCTCTCAACTTCATTTAAAGGTCTCTTAACTTGGCTTATGGCTAACCCTTATGATTGATAGTGAATTTGGAGAGAATACATAATAGTTTATAAAACATTAATAGTGGGAATGCTTGAGATAATTGAATTCTGATTTGATCCAATGAATGAGATTATATTTATATTTATAGGAAAATAATTTAACAATATGATTTTACCAACCAAGTAAAATATGTGGGAAGACCCAAAGGAATTTTTTTAATTTTAGAAATTGGTCATTATTTGCATTAATTGTGGATGTTGTAAGTGGAAATTAATGCACTACACTCTTATCTACATATCACAAACTTGTCCAAAAGCATCAAGGACATTTTTTTTCTACTGAAGATAGTTTGAATTTTTATCTAGATAGCTTGATCGACTAATATTAGAATTTTTGTACAATAATGATAGTAAAAGAAGGTTCAATCCTTCATAAATATAAATGACTTATAGAAATGGTGACTAAGACTATGATATTTTTGTGAAATTCATGTGGTTTAGGATGTATAAAGAATTACCATTTTCAAGTAATTGTGACCAAATTCATGTGTCTATAATACTATGTATTTATTTTATATTCTATCACATTTAATTTAAATGTATTTTAATGGAAAAAAGGAACAAAATAATTTGAAAAATTAAAAGTGTGAAAATTTTGGGTATATTGGTAATAAACCTTTTAAAAATTGCAGCCTTATGAGCAATTTAAAACACTTACTATTAAATAAATAGCTTTAAATGACAATAGATTATCATTGATCTTTTGGTACACATATTCCTTACCTAGTCATTAAATACATATTTTATTTGCATTATATAACATGATTGTATTCTTGTGCATGTATATCTAATTTTACTAAATAGTGTTTCTATATATATTTGTTAGTGGCACTAGGTTATGATAGTTGAAGATATTTCCACTCTCCCACCAAAATATATAAATTCATGGTTTGTGGAACATTTTTATAAACCCTATATTATATGGATAGTTAAATATGGCCCGTAGACATATAAAATGAAGACAATATGTAAATTTGACATGTGTAAATTAAAAGAAACCATATATATATTTATAATATATATTATTTTAATATGATGTAAAATGTATGAGTGTGATACTATAATATCTTGTACTATAGTTTGTGACTATCCAAAAGCTTTGTTGGATTTTTAAACTTAAATTATAAATTATAAAATAAAATTTTAATAACCATGTAATAGATTACTTCAAAATTTAAAGATTGAAACCTTTGTACCATTTTCCAAATCCCAATCTAATAATGATCAAATAATTCATTTATGGACATAAAAATTAGATTATAATCTATTTTTTACTATTATGTATTTTTTATTTATTAATACATGAAACATTTACTTACTACAGAAGTTAGTTCAAGTTTTTTTTCTAAATATAGTATTTTATATTTATTGACATAGAATATGATTTATAAAAAATTTAAGGTTTCATAGTTAAAAATAAAATTCCATTGTAAATTTAAAAACAAGATATAATATTTTTTTAATATAAAAATTATTTAAAATAAAAGATTATGATTTTCTTACATTACATATACATGACAAATATTACTTGATAAAATAATATTAAAATTTATCTATTTATATTATTATTTTTAAATATTGAATAATTAATTTATGAGTTGCACATTCCCATGATTAGGGTTTGAAGAAGTAAGTTTAATATTATTGTGGTTATATTAAGATCTATGGTGGCCATAACAAGTATTTGAATGCAAACCATGACCTTGTAACTATGGGATTGAGACACTTGGGTGATCAAAATGTTTAGGTACAAAGTGGGGCCATGAATTTACATATAGCTAAAGCTATGCCAATCCAGGTTTTACTAAGTGATTGAGATACATGTATAGAATTTCCAACCATTAATTCTTGGTAAACAAAATAATAATTTGGGAATCTAAAGTGGAATTAATAATTAAATGGATCCATAAAAATTATTAAGGCCACAATTAAAACAAAAGAGACTCCAAGACTATGAGATATTGCGATTTGTATCACATTGAGTGGGAATAATGAAAGTAATATGAAAGGAAGTTTTAAATTTGATGGACCATATTTTATAATATTTTATTACATGGAGACAAGAGATGTCAAATTTCATAAACCAACTACTTGGATCTATAGATAGATGGAAGAAATATTTTATAATTAAGTACTATGCATGAACTATGATCATAGGTATGAATAAAACCAAAGATCCATCATTAATATATCAAAGTCCAACATCCAACTCATTGAATTTAAAAGCTTCACAATTTACAAGGCTTTTTATGAAATCACCTTCCCATCTCATCATTGAGATCTCACTTGAGGAGAAAATATTATAATGTATCTTATTACAAAACAAATGCACTCTATGTAGATTTAAATCCTACACTATTAAATTTATTGATCTTATTAAATACCTTATTCATAATTAGAATACTCATCTTGAATCTGAATATGAGGTGATGTTAACTCCAAAACAATGTTTAATTATTAGCTTTATTAGCATTTGTAGTTGCTAATGAATCATAAAAAATAGTTGATATTTTTTTAATTGAAAAATAGTCCATATTATCAAGTGGGTTTTAGTCCAATAGTGAGGACGATGGTGTAAAATGTGTTGCCTAACCATCCACCAAGTTAAAAATCTTATGAGATACCAAAAAGGGATGAGGTTGGGACCATACCCCAAACCAATTTGATAGAACAGACACCCCCCAGTCCTTATCAGTAAGCTAAATAAGATTTTTATACACCTAATTTATAAAAAATTAGGGTTTAAATAAAATAAATAAATAAATAAGTCTATATTAATTTAGGTTAAACTCTAAACCTTGAGTCTTGTACCTTTGAAATATTGGTATGAAAAAAAAAATTTAACAATAATTTCTCAACAAATTGAGAAATTTGTGGAAAATTATTATTTAAAATGATGGTGTATATAATACTCTCAGTAATTACATTGGTGGAAAGAATCCTTTGAAATAATGACTTCAACACAATGAAATTGATTGCCCTGATGGTGTCTTACATAGGTTGATCCCAAAAATCTCAAACATTTGTTTTAGTTTTGATTTGAAGTAGAGTTAGATGAACTAGATCCATTCATTTTAAACATATAATTATGTTGATATTATGATGGATTTCATAAATATAAATTCAAACATCAATATATCATCAATTTTGACATATTAAATTGAATATATGGAACTATAATTTTAAACATTGATATATCATCAATTTTGCTAAAGTAAATTTAATCTATGGAACTATATCCGCTCTTTCCTAGCATACGATTAGAAGTTTTTGGAAATAACTATAATTTTATAAAGCCTATAAACTCTAAAGAGTCAAAAATAATATTTGTCATTTCTTAAAATAAACATTTTAGGAAAATGTGTGATTTTTTTGATCTTTTGATTGTTATTTAAATAGGATCCATGTTCATTGTCTATTTTCCAATTGGAGTGAGAGATGATCCAATAAATAAACCTTTTTAAATAAATATATTATAAAACAAGGGGCATGAATTTCCAAGTCCCTGTGGGGTAGTATCAGGGTTGCTTTGGAAAGCAAAAGAACAATTGCTATTAATAGAATCAATTTTAGTTAAATAAGCTAGTCATATTGAGGTGTGGGTGATTATTATAAGGTTACCTAATCATGCATAGTGGTAGGGATGCATCACAAGAAAAAATATCATAATAATACTTATTTGGGTAAAATCACAAAATCGTCATTTCCTTTTTAGTTATCCAAATTTGGTTAAATTTTATTCATCTACTGATGCTAATGCAGATTCTAAAAGAAAAACATAAGTATGTTCAGAAGGCCTTGATAACTCATTTTAGTGCTTTACCTTTCTGACCTTCTATATAACCATATTATGCCCTTGATTAATGCCATAAAGAACTATTAGCAAAGTAGGATTATATGAAATAATTATTATTATAATAAGATATAATAAATTGTTCTAATAAGAATGTTTCGTAATATTAAAATGCCTAAAATCAAAACTACAAATTTAGAAATAATGGACCATAATAAAATTTATCGAAACATCTGAAACAATATTTCTAGTAATTCTCTATCTATTGATTTGGAAGATCAAAAACATGATAACTGGAACCTTTCTATCAATACTGATTCATATAGTAAATGATAAAACTAACTATGTTTGCAATATCAAATCCATTTGTCCAATTGATGAATATGCCTAAAGAAACAAAGAACTACTTCATTAGAAAGGAAAAAGTAAAGCTAAGCTATATTTGGCTTCCCAAATAAGGATGTAAACCATCACCTTAACTCTTTACAAAGGCATATAGTTCATTCATAATGTAATTGAAAAGATCATTTACAAATTTGATTATTCAAGAATTTTAAATGGTTTACTAAAATGTAAAGTTCTACAAAATATAAAACTATTAATTTATCTGAATTGGGAAGATAAAATTATCAGGATGGTCATGGATTGAATCAAAGAAAATTGTTAGGCATAAATATAGACATTATAAATTAGAATATTTTGTATTATGTTCCCATAGCCCAAAATTATTAATCTAGATACTACAGATACATAATCCCCTCTAAACGTGAAGCCACATTGCATAAAGGAAACATTTATTTATTATTGTTAATGATGCAATATAGATATTGAACTAACATGATCCATTTTCCCAAAAAAAACCTTTTCTACTTCATCCTCATCATTTTTTCATTCATATCTTGATAAGACTAGAAAGAAAAAAATGAAAAGCAAGTTGAAGCAAAACAACAAAAATACATGTCTGCATAGTTTAAGGATCAAAGAATTCATAGAAGGGAATGATCAAAATCAAGATGGAACTATAGAACATTAGTTTCTCCCTATCAAAGAAATAAGAGGACTATAAAATGATTGATAGTAGATTATAATGACATGAAATGATTGAAGAAAATGATAGAGTGAGGGTGTATGAGGGTGCTATTATTGTGTGTAGTTATTTTTGGCTCATCTGTTCACCACCCCTCCACTACAATCAAAAACCACCACCATTATAAAAACCTACACTGCATTAATTTACCCTACTAGCAAGCTAGAATGACTGCAAAGAAATAGATAGAGTGTGTTGAAAAGTGAAGAGTCAGCCAATACATAAGAAAAATTTTGCCAATTAATTTTCCTAAAATAATATTAATTTATTAGATGGTTAAAAATATTGTTATTTATTTTATTAAATGTTTTACTAAATATGCATATTAATCACCATTTAAAATATGTGATACACTTTTTGGTTGATATAGTAGGGAATAATGATGGTTTAATGCTAAGTGAAGACTACAATATTACCTACAAAACTAATAAGAGAAGTGGAATAGATAATTTCCTCAAGAAGAGTATATTTAATCAAAAGAAAGTAAAGACATGTAAACACCTCCTCATAAAGAAAAATGGAGTGAAACCATTTTCAACTTCATTCATTGATGATTTGGGTATGAAAGTTCAAAGATATTATATTATTGGTATTAATGTGTATGGTTAATTTCTTTGATATATTTTTTGTGGTACTTATATACATTAATTTGTAAATATTTAATTAAAATATATTATTTTATTCTTCAATTTATTAATAATTTAGGAAGTTGTAAATTATTTGGAAGGAAGATTACCTTTTCACTTATTCAATTTTTATTGATTATATTTTAATTTTGATGAATATTTCTTTATACACCACACACAAACATCTCCTTGCATGTTGAACCCCACACCTTCAATCTAGTAATGAAGCCCTTGTCTACTTTTTTTTATATAACCATTAAATTTTAATTATCATTCACTAATAACATTAAGGGAAATAGTACCGATTAATTTTTATTTTATTTTATTTTACAACTTTATTCATGTTCTCACACTGGTACCAAAAGTAATAAATCATATATTTTTCCCATTCATCCACTCAGATGCATCCTACCAAGTAGGGTCTGATGACTTTTCAAAATTTAAATCCATCCACAATAACAAAAGTGGGTCAAAAAATCCATTTAATTGTCAGTGGATTTCTCTCACATTTGTTTCCTTTCTCTTCTTCTTGTGTGTAAATACTTACATCCCTATCCACGCAACTATTGAAATGGATTGTCAAAATAAAGGAATGGATTTAATGCCAAAAAATATTGATAGATACATTATATACCATAATGTGGGATGCTCTTAATAATTTACACTTTGAACCATCAAACCCATGCTCATGTTTCAATAATTTACACTTTAATCTTCAAAAACTGTATTCAAATCTCCTAAAAATATTGTTTAGTGAGATGATAAATAATTTACCACAAGAGGAGAGGTAAATATACTATTTTTATACCAATTAACACCAAATTTAATATTTTTTTAGACTTGAAGTATTATGGTTAATACCATTTATTTTTTGGTTTATATAGCATATCAAAACCATTCACAAGCAAAACTAAAAGTTAGAATTGAAGATGGAAAGATAAATACGCAAAACCCACCAAACTCTCCTAACCCTCCTATAATTCCATGAGACCTCCTATGTAGTTTGGAGGATTTGGTTGCACACATAGTGTAACATAAAATATAGATTGAAAAGATAGTTAACATAATGAGGGACCCTATTTGACTAACACCCATTATAGTTATTTGGAAAATACATTAGATCCATTATTAGAAGAAGTTGACTTAATAAAATACCAAATTCATAAATGGTTAAGTTATAGCTCAAATAGATATATGTTATACTATTCTTAATAAATTTTTAGAAACTAGTTTAGAACATAGATAAATAACAAAACATAAAATGTGTGTAATGATCATTGATGTAAAAACCAATGCATCACCTTTATTATCATACAAATACTTTCGAGTCCATTAGAGCCACTATGATTTTATCAGATAAAATTTTTGGAATGAATAGTGGATAGTTTCTTATTACTCACCTTATAACAACCATGAGGTTCATTTGTATTTTATGAGAAAACTCTATTAAGAGTTTATAATCAATGGAAATCATAATTATGTTTATCACTCATAATTTCAGAGTGGAGGAAAATGCTCAATGTGTGATAGATAATATCCACATTTTACATCTGATCACCCTACAAGACTCATTATCCAGAAACCATGTGAACCTAAGACAATCTCCTCTATAGTAAAGTATGTTGTAGAGATTAAAACTTTTCATGAACTTAAGGTGCTTATTGACACCCTCACTCTATATATGTGTATTATTTCACTCACTAATACTAGAGAGGATAAACATAGGGATGTTTCAACTAGTGTTGATCCCTGATAACACCATTACACATATTGTGGTGTGGTGCTACATACATTGGTCCTTCAAATAAGGTGTAGGATATAATGGTGCTTTCAATCAACTTGATTATATGGTTCTGAATGAGGAATTTTTTGCACATATATTTGATTCAGACATGTCCACTACACCATACATATATATTATATATTTGACATGTTACAAAAAATATATAAAATAATAGTAATCTTTTACATAGAAAATTCATTAATAAATATGTAATTTTTTATGTTGCAATAGGAGATGGTTCCATATTTTTCACAGTGAGATTGTAGACCATTCAGTTATCCATATATTTTTGTTACCCAACCAATGTGTATATATACAAAAGGTATTTTTGTTTAATATTATGGCTCATGTACATGTATTTACTTATATAGAATGCTAAATTAACAATCATATTTTGGTTTTTAGATGATGACCATAATGGAGACTCATCTATCTGTATGGTGAGAGTAGACATCAACATTGTGTAGATACAAAATATAAAGTTATTTGACATATTATTCTTTGATATTTTACAAATAAAAATCAAGGCTCTACCCTTCAATTTTAGACCTTATTGTTGCCAAAAGGTTTGTGTTCACAATCTCACCATGTCTAATTACTTATCTTATCATCTGAGCATATAATTATGATTAACTTGAGTATATTTACACTATAGAAAGATTAAAACCTGATCTATATAATTCACTATTAGTTACAAATTCTTAGTAGTTTTCTATCTTTCTAGACACTAGCATCCACATAAGGACACTAGTGTTAAAGTTTGTCTCCAAATTTATAATCTATCATTCATAACTCAAAAGTAATCCAAAATAAAAATATTTTAAAACATATGGGTTGACCTATTTATCATATTGAACCTTCTTGTGACATCTCTTTAAAAAGTGTAGTATAAATAAAAATCAACGTTTTCTCATTATTCATGTAGAAAATACCAACAAGCACCTATTCAGTGAGATTTAGAGATTATGATGGTGGATATCTCTCTAAGGGTTGTGGTAGGAGGTTAAAAACAACAAAGGTAAAAAGGATAGGAATGATTAAAATATGGGATATATTTCCCGGTAATGTGATAGTCTTTGGTATTTTTGTATAAAATTTTCTTATCTTTTAGCTAATCTATTACTGATATCACCACTTTGATTAGTGATGAAACTTCCCTTGCCTTGGGGATTCTATTTTTTTTTAATATTTTGTGTTTATTCTTCCTCATATGGGTGTGGGAATTTTATTTTTTCCTCTATTTTAGATGTAATCATCCCTTTCTT
>JARHVA010000437.1:4632500-4662500 GCA_037957365.1 Torreya grandis | reverse complement strand
ATTAAATTTTTTTAGGAAAAATTTGTATGCAGATAAAACATTAATTTTAAGTCTTTTAAATGAACCAAAATAACCTTCACATGTGTTTATAATACCACTAATTTCACCTGATAGCCTGAAAATATATAATTATAGATGAATTTTTAGTAAACTATGTACTAATTTTAATTGGTGTTGAAGTGTTATTTTTATACAGTCGAGACACAAGTTATTGTCCTCCAGCTGAAATTTCAACTTCCACAAGATCCCCTTAAAATACATCAATTCAAAGACACACACACACACACACACACAAAGAGAGAGAGATATTGAAATATCATATGTTAGTAGGGACACAACCTTTTAATCCACATGGATATGCATTTTTGTGTTTTATTTGACACCTATAAACACTAACAAGAAATATTATCAATGTTCAAGTCATAGTTATATATCTCCACCTCTAGTTAATCATTAATTAACATTATAACTAAATATAAGATGGGGTTTTTAAATGACATATAAAATAACATTCTTGGCCTTATATCACAACCACTTAGGAGATGAAGTACATGTTCTGGCCTCAAGAACATTTGTTCCAATATGAAAAAATATAGTTTTCAAAAATCACTTTAAACACACATTAAATAAAAATAAAAAGTAATTTAAATAAATGTAAATCATCTTAGTATGTGTCCCAATTCCATATGCATTCACCCCAAAACACATAAATATAACATAATAGATGAATTTATGGCAGACAGTTTATTGATCAGTGTTGTAATGTTATTTTTATGTAGTCAAGAGACAAATTATTATCATGGAGCTATAATTTCTCCTTCCAATACCTCCCCTTTAAAATAAATTAATTGAAAAACATTAAGATAGGAAAATCACATATGTTACAAAGACCAATACATTAAAATTCTCATGGATACGTATTGTTGTAGGTTCTTTGGCATCCATAAACACTCATAACAAATTTTTTCAATGTTTAAGCCATAGTTAGATATCTCCACCTATGGTGCTTCATGTGTATAAAATGGATTCACTACCACATTAAATATTTTCAAAACAATTAGGGCCAATTTATTGGCATCTCATCACATATGGTTAGGATATGGAGTATCTATTCCAATCTTAAGAACATCATTTCCTTTATGAAAAAAATTATAATTTTTGAGGTGAAATTTAATGCACCCAAGTGCCATTCCAAAATAAAACACCATATTTTATTAAAATAATAATGCTAATTCAAATTAAATAATCATGTTACCTTAAAAATAATATAAATTTCATCCAATTTTCGCTGATGATATTATGTTTTCTTCCATAATTAATCCTTTTTTATTAATATGATGGTCTACAAAGTTAGTCTCAATGTGGTAAAATCCTCAGTTATTATCTTAGGACTAGTGGGTTATGGTCCCACATGAAATGACTATACCAAAATTGATCAAAGCATAATTAAAAAAATAGATAAAAAAACTAACTCTAAATTTATTCTCAACAATGCTCCCACGATCACTAAACCGTATAAGGGGTCCAATATTTGATAGTTAGATAAAATTTAGTTAACCCAAACTATATCATCATATCATTAAGATCCATAGTCATAGGGACCTAGAATCTCATACATTCTAATTCAACTAATTTTATTACCTAATTATTCTTATTATTATAAATTTAAATATTTTTAATGTCATGAGATCAAACATATTAAGTGTTAAGAACTTACGCTAGAGTCCAAATTGTTGAAAAGTTCAATGGGAGTCTAGAGATATTTCAATGTGAATCAAGATATACGATTTTATAATTTGAATCCCTTACTCAAGTGTAATGTTAGAGGCTAAATATATTGAAATTGGAGTCAAGGATTGACAATCCTTAAGTTTCAAAGAAACCTATATATTATTTAATAGGACATTAATTTCTATGGAGAGGTATAACATAGAATTTAATTTTTAGTTGATTCATTTTTGAAAATATACTTTGAATGAACATATCAAAAATTGCACATAATGCACATTACATAAACATCTTTATTATATTCAAATATAATTTATTGATGACTCTATAAATATGTTGATCATAACCTATTTATCTCCATTGATATAACTTTATATTTATTAGGAATTCCCAATGTATTTAATCCAACAAATGGGTTTTAATATAAAGCTCATTTTTTAGAAAAGGAAACGTAAAGGCATAAATAATTCTCATTTAACTATCCATAAATTTACCATGTGATCTAAATGAAATAAACATATATTAACTATAATACTATGATTAAACTTATCCCATATGCAACATAAAGTTAATATTGCATTATAACTTGAATGAAAGTAGTAAAATTATAAAGATTGAATTTTTATTTAAACTAGGCAAGCAAATAGAATAATTAGATTGTATGCACCATATTTCAATAATCTTATTTACTCATTCAACATGTCTCAATAGGATCATATTAAGATACTAATTATAACATGATTTGGTGTAATATTCCACCCAACCACCCTCTTGGTGATTGCACAAATTTCATAAGGTGAAACTAAGTAATTCATCTTGTTTCTATATCATATGTTGTTATATACATTCCCCACTGAAGTAAAATTATATAATTAAGAACTAATACACCTAAAACAATTTGGATAAAAATTTCCCTTAGTAGAGCAATATATATAGGCAATCTTTCCTTTACCAAAAAGTGTCTTATTTATAGGATGACCATTTTTATTATAATATTGGTCTTTTTAGTCGCTAATATTTTAAATCTACTTGAGTGAATCACGATCTATCTAAGGTGGTATTCCTTATGTTTTACTTTAATTAGAGATTAACCTTAGACAATTATCTCTTTTCTCATTTATTTCCTACATATTAAATGATTGTATAATCACAATCCAAGTTCAATATCATACTATTTTGATATCTTAGTGTTTCTTTTCATGGGATATTCATATCCCCTATTATTTATATGATACTTTATTATTTAATGAATACTAAGGACCATGAATTCCTCTACATTTGGATTGTGGCCTCTATGGTATCAATCTTTATTTTATTAGTACTACATGGATACTATGTTCCATGACAACCAATTGATTAATGGATTCTTATTTTCATACACTATTTTATCAAGTTTCTATCACTATGTTTTTATTGGTTTTTTATTATTTTCATAGTATCTTCTAAGTCACACAACACTTGCATAAAATGTGAATTTTCCCTTTTTATTTTTTTATCACATTTGCAGTGACTAAATATGCTTTTCTTTTATAAATATTCATGTGGCCCATTTATTCACTTGCCACATTAGTACTTTGGTAATGATAAAACCTTTGGATTTATTAAATTTATTTCTCATTTACATTAGTTCATTGATTATTATTCAAATTTAGTAAAACTTATAAATTTTTAATCCTCACAATATGATGCCAAGTTCCTATGGGGTGTATGTGCCATATAAACAAATTATATAAGAGCGACTACCATCATCAATACCATTTTTTTGATCCATGGCCAATCCAAATATCCTTTGTTAGAGATCCCACTTAGACTATGTTGACTTGGATAAATATGTGATGGCATGAAAGTAAACCCTTACCAACACATGTCATCACTAGTATATAGGATTATGACCCATCTAAAAACACTTGTTTATTACACATGCACCAAAATCATCATGTTACCTCTATCGTATGAATAGAAAGGAATAAATTTATATTAATATATGTTTATTCATCATAAAAATATTAAATATTCATTCCTCTATGATCTAATATAATATAATCAAAATGTATAAGACATATATAATGATACCATGTATAAGGAGATTTATGTACTTGTGATGAAAAAGTAGTTTTTACTCATCAACCCAAGTTTAATTCCCATGGTGCATCTATGAGTGTCCAACTCTTATCTAAATGGCCATGTGGATACCTTGAGGTAATGGTTGTACTTGCCCATGTGTTCTACATGGGACATAATGGGGTGACTATGGTTATGTATCATTTGATAGACATTTTGAACCCAAGACCATCCACATAACCCACTTAGATTAGAACTCCCAAGTTATGACCCTGAAATTTTAAGGGACCATTATGATGAATGAGAAATGGATCAGGTGAGTGAGATTATATTCTAGTGTAGGTTAGGAGGAAGATGGTGAAGAGGATGAGGGAGATGGTGATAAGGTTGAAAGGGTAGATTATAGAGAACTTATGGTATGGGTTGTGTCCTTTAATAAATAAATTGATCTCTATTTTTTCTTGGATCATGGCCATTTTTTAGAACTCTTTCTTTTAAACCTAGTCACACTTGTTGACCGATGACAACTATCTAGTTTTGGATATCCTTTATCCTAGGTCCTCAGTGATTATTTATAAGTCTATATGGACATGTGGGAGAAAGTGGTTTATATTTCCACTCCACAACAATAAAAAAAATCACTCTAGGGAAACCTAAGATCAAGGAGGGATTTAGGGCTTTAGATCTATTAACTTGGTTTGGGAGCAGTTCATTGAAGACTTTGGTCTAGTGTGGAAGTGGAAAATATTTAGCATAGGTTATGGATTTTTTATCCATTGTTCTTCCCAACCACTTTGGATTTCTTTATTTTTTTAAGCATGAAATATACTGAGAGGGGGGGGGTGAATCAATACATCATATATCTTATAAAACTTTCCCTTTATCAAATTCCACTTAATCAAACATTCAAGATATGCAATAAAACTCAAACAATAAACATCACACAAGATAGAGAGAGAGACACCATATATAATGTGGAAACCCAATGTGGGAAAAACCACGGAGAACAATCTCAAGTATATTCATGAGAAACAAAACACAAGAACACCATACCCCTTTGTCGAGTACCAACCCAGCTACCATTCATAAGCACCAACCCACATGAGCTTCAAACCCCTTTGCCGAGCACCAACCCAGCAACTATTCGTGAGCACCAACCCACAAGAGCACCCACCCCTTTGCTGAGCACCAACCCAACAACAATTCATGAGCACCAACCCATAGGAGCACCAACCCCTTTGTGTATACCACACACCTATCTCTCAATGTTGTTATCTCAACAAATGATAGTTCAATATAACATCTCTTTCTTCTCTCTCACCTTTGCTCTTCTAAGCTAGATATAACAAATACGATTCATCTTTCACAATTGCTCTTCTAAGCTAGATATTACAATATCAAATCAACCTCTCTCAACCATATATACAAATGGCTTCTCAAGCCTTTATTTATAGCTTTCCAAATGACCTTTGCCCTTCCCCCTTTGTGACACTTCAATCCTCATGGAAAATGGTGCCAAAATTGTATGACCCTTCATATTCAAGCCTTTGAAAAGTCATGTGGTGACCCTTCATGATAAGAAATGTCCTTCCCACTTTTGTCCTTATCTTTGGTAACTTTTCATATTCCTCAAAGTGTCCCTTCATGAGAAATTGTGCCCTTACTCTTTTGTCTTCACTTGGCGACTCTTGGTATTCCCCAAGATGACACTTCATGGGAAAATGTGTCCCATCCTTCTTTTGTCTTTACCCTGTGGCTCTTCGACTTCTCCATGGGCCCTTCTTTTGTCTCATATGCAACCAAAAATATATTCATTAATATTAAATAAATATTAACTCACATTAGCCAAGATAAACAACATTAAACTCAATGGGGCCTTTATCACCAATAATGCTAGACCTTTGACATCAATGACAATATTTCCATCAATCTCCCCCTTTGTCATTGATGGCAACCTCAATCCTAAAACTGCCACATCTTGTCACCTGCACATACTGTCATCTAAAAACATACAGTAACTCCCCCTTACTGTAGCAACCTATACCTGTTCCTTGTACCTATTTTTTGCACTTGTACCTATACTTATTATTCTCCCCCTTTGACATCAATGGTAAAGGGCCTACTTGGTGCTAACACTTAGCTCCCACTCAATTGATGCTAAACATCAATGGTAGGAAGTAATAGAAATTACTCCCAACTCCTCTCACATATCTTTGAATGTATCCTTTGATCGTGCCTTTGAGAAGATATCTGACAAAACATATACATTATTCCTTGTCCTTTGAGCATCTGCAATCAACTCATTTGAATCTTTTCTTCTAATCTCACAACCTTCTTTATGAAACTTTAATTTATATCTTTGATCACATATTTGACTAACACTTAATAGATTATACTTAAGACCTTTTACATATAAAACATTCTTAGTCTTAGTTATACCATAATCCAAACTCAAAGTACCTTTTTTAGCTATCCTGGCAGTGGTTTTATCTTCAAATTTCACTATGCCACCATTGATCTCCTTTACTCTTATCTCTTGTCATATGCCTCAAAAATTTGCTATCAATGAACCATGGTTGATATTTATTTCTTACATGCAAAGTTGTTTGCACCAACATAGAATCTTCAGGTTGTTTCTTCTGCCATGAACATGTCTGAACCTTCTTCCTTATGATTGGAGCTTTGAAACTCTGATCCTTCTTTGAATCTGCACGAGTATTCTTTTCCTTCTTTCTAAAACTATTATCTCTTTTTCAACTTTCTAATTTCTTATGACCATAATCATTTGAAATAGTTTAAAAATTTTAAACACTGCATATGCAAGAATCATTCTAATAGCCTCAAACCTTAACACTGGTGCAAAATTTTCTTTAAAAATCTATTCACTCAAAAGATATAAAAATTAATTTGTCAACTGACCTTCTTGTCATGCGACATAGCCAAGACCCAAAAGCATCCACCATGCTACAATTTTTCTTAAAAGTGTCTCCTTGAAGCCTAGAAGAGACACCCCACACAATAGGGTTCTAGAAATAAATCTCAGGAGATTCCCACATCTCCTCTATTTCTTCCTTGATCTTCTTGTGTTTTTATTTTAGAATCCATATAAGCATGTCTAACCTTTTTGACTTACTAACCTTATCATTTATGATTTTTTTTCTTTTTCTCAACTTTTTCAACTATCTTATCTTGACAAAGCTCATGCTCAAATGTAACAAGAGATTTTGCACAATCCTTCTTATTTGATTCTTTATCTACTATAATAAGTAATTTATTTTCATTCTTAAACTCAACCTGATCAAACTTTACTATTTTAGGTCTCCAAACCTTAATTTGGATCTTCTCATATCTTTTAGGGGATCTGTAACCTTTCACATACTTTGAAGATCTCTTTACTTGTTTTGGACATAATTTAGCAATATGGCCAAACTTATGACAACAAAAGCAAATAATATTTTTCATACCTTTTTATTCAATGTGACTGAGATCTCCCTTTGACTAATTGATTCTCCTCATACAATCTCTTGCCCTATGACCAACATGATGACAAACAAAACAATGACCATGAAAAGAATTTGAAAACTTAAAAGCATTGGGCTGCCTGATCAACTTCTTTTATTTGCCTTCAAAACCTGCATCCTTCTTTCCTTGGACAAATATTTCATGATCTTTCTCAACCTTGATTATAAGCTTCTCATGATTATCCTTTAAATAACCTAACTCATCCTTCAAATGATTACAGTTTTCTTCTTTTGATGTTAAAATTGAATTTGCAACCTCTAACTGATTCTTAAGATCCTGAATAAATATCTTATTTTCTTTTACTTCTATAGCCAACTTATAATCCAAGATACACACCTTTTCCTTAAAATCCTCAACCATTGATTTCAACTCTTGATTCCCCATCTTTAGTTGCTTGGCCATCTTATGTTTTTCTTTGATCTACCTTCAAGTTGTTAAACCCTTTATAAAGGAATCTGCTCTAATACCAATTGTTAAGCATGGAGTATATTGAGAGGGGGGGTGAATCAGTATATCATATATCTTATAAAACTTTCCCTTTATAAAATTCCACTTAATCAAACATTCAAGATATGCAATAAAACTCAAAAAATAAACATCACACAATATAGAGAGAGACACCAGATATAACATGGAAACCCAATGTGGGAAAAACCATGGAGAACAATCTCAAGTATATTCATGAGAAATAACCCATAGGAGCAACATACCCCTTTGTCAAGTACCAACCCAGCTACAATTCATGAGCACCAACCCATAGGAGCTTCAAACCCCTTTGCCAAGCACCAACCTAGTAGCTATTTGTGAGCACCAACCCCTTTGATGAGCACCAACCCCTTTGTGTATACCACACACCTATCTCTCAATGTTGCTATATCAACAAATGATAGTTCAATACAACATCTCTTTCCTCTCTCTTACCTTTGCTCTTCTAAGCTAGATATAACAAATACTATTCATCTCTCACAATTGCTCTTATAAGCTAGATATTACAATATCAAATCAACCTCTCTCAACCATATATACAAATGGCTTCTCAAGCCTTTATTTATAGCTTTCCAAATGACCTTGGCCCTTCCCCCTTAGTTGCCCTTCAATCCTCATGGAAAATGGTGCCAAACTTGTATGACCCTTCATATTTAAGCCTTTGAAAAGTCATGTGGTGACCCTTCATGATCAAAAACGTCCTTCCCACTTTTGTCTTTATCTTTGGTGACTTTTCATATTCCTCAAAGTGTCCCTTCATGAGAAATTGTGCCCTTACACTTCTATCTTCACTTGGTGACTCTTGGTATTCCCCAAGATGACTCTTCATGGGAAAATGTGTCCCATCCTTCTTTTGTCTTTACCCCATGGCTCTTCAGCTTCTCCATGGGACCTTCTTTTGTCTCATATGCAACCAAAAATATGTTTGTTAATATTAAATCACATTAGCCAAGATAAACAAAATTAAATGCAATGGGGCCTTTATCACCAATAATGCTAGACCTTTGACATCAATGACAATATTTCCAACATATTTTAGCTTTTCATACCACTTTCTAGGGGATATCAGTGTTTTCTCAATTTACTTTTAATAACTCTCACTTGTAGGTTGAATTTTGATAAGGCATGGGATGGAGATCGCTCCCTACTAAAGACAAGCTATAAATATGGGATCCTTTAAAATCTTCTAATCATTATTTTTAAACTTTGAATGGTAGATTAGTTGTGATTTTGAAATGGACATCACAATTTTTAGCCCTAGATAGAAGGGAGGGAGGCAATGATAATTAAATACACTTGGCCTAATTTGGTAATGGTGGATGGTCTATTATTTTTGTGTGGCTGGTGTGTTTTTTTGACCTCTTCTATTGTGCCTAACATGGAGATTAGTGGATTATCGAATAGAAATAGTAAGTTATGTTAATTTGTTGATGTTCCTTTTTTTGAAGAATTCTTTAATCCAATTCAGTTGTTTTAGGAATCAACTAAAATGGTTCCATAATAGGGGTAATTTTAAAGGTTTTAAGCCTAAAACAAGGCTATTTCTAGTACTTGTTATGTTACCTTTCAAATTTTTTCTATCCTAGATCTAGAAATAACATTTATTTTGTAATTTCTAGTTTATTTAACCCTTTCTAGGGTTTTGGATCCACTTATGATTTTTCCTAGATATTAACTCATTAGACTTTGTTTGGCTGGGTGAAAAGGATTAGTCTTGTTTATTAGATTCATTCTTTGGTTTTGTGCTTGAAATTATTTTTTCCATTACGAGTAGATTGTGCTATATTTATTTGAGATTTCATTCTAGACTTAGTATGTTGGTCAATATATTGGGTCCCATGGGGGATCAAAACAGGTTTTTATAGATACCTAGGCCTTGTGAATTTTTAGTCTAGGATGGTTGTCAGCCCATTCAAAAATGATGGAGATTATTTTAATGTTAGATCTTGAGGGGGATTTCTTAAGGTTCCTACCTCTGCATTTGGCTTTAGAATGGAGGTTTAGATCTCCCTTTATGTCTAGGCTAGTTCTCAATCTAAAAAAAAATCATTTCACTAGTCCCTAGGGGACCTTGATGGCATCTGAAGACTTGAGCTTCTTTTTAGCATAGTATCCTTTTCAATCCAACCAAAAATATTTGTTTGCCACAATATTAAAATATGGTCTTGGTTCTTCCTATGTTGGTTCCTGATGCATTCAAAATCAATGGTGGAGACCTAGACTTGGCTCTAGAGTGGAGACATAGACCTCCATTTGTATCCATAAAGGTTATCAATCTAGAAAAAATTATCTATCTAGTCCCCTAAGGACCCTAATGGTGTCCTAAGACTTGGGACTCATTCTTGGCTAGGATAGATGTTGGTCTAGCAAAAACCTACTAGTTACCACACTAGTCAAATGCGATATTTATTTTCCTTTATCACTTCCCAATCTAATCAAAATTGGTGGTCTATTGTGGCTCTATAAAGGAGACATGAATCACTTTTTTATGTCTAAGAAAGTTATTGAACAAATTAAAAGCATTTTTATATTTCCTTGGGAACTTTAAGGGAATATTGAGACCTAAGCATCATTAAATCTTGGGCTACTTTCCAATCAAGCCAAAATTGGTTGGTTGCCACACTAGTCAAACGTGGTATTTAATCTTCCTTTATTGGCTCTTGATCCATTCAAAATCAATGATTTCTTCTTTCGACTAGGTTCCCATTTCTAGATAGGAAAAGACCCAATCACATATGGGGAATTTTATTAGGGATATTTTTGTTTTTCTTGGTCAACTATTTCTCAAGGGGAAATTCAGACTTCCTAATGTGTCTAGGTTAGTATCCACAATAGTCAAATGTGGGGTTTACCTTAATCTAAATAAGATACAAACCATAATTAGATAGTTTATTTATGTGTCTAATTTTGATTAATATTTAATCATGTGCCTTTAGCCATGATGAGGATAGGTGGGTCATTACATACTTCATCCTTTCAAGAAAAATATAATTTTTTTAGTTTTATAATAAATATTTTTTAAATAATGGAAAATAAATCATAGTCAATCCATTTTTAGTGCATATCCATAAGATAGTAGTAGACATCACTAGATATACCATGTGATTTATCAAACATAATATCAGTAATATCATAAACAACCACCATGGAATATTAAAATATGTTTAAAATTATAAAATATGATTGGAATATGATCTATTTAAATCATTATCATATATGACAAGAAATATATAAATGTAATCATCAATAACCCAACTAATGATATAAAATATGTAATCGACAACTCATCTGTAAATAAAACATGTATATCATTATCATATCCAAATGAAAACACTAAATCATATATATCATTAACATACTGAGATTGAAATATTAATCAATAATTTAATTCATGAACAATGATTTTTTTACAAATGGCACAAAACCAAAATAAAACATTTAAAGGCTATAACAATATCACAATAAGATAGTTTCCCAAACCCACATCTGCTTGAGATTCAAGAATTGACAATGGGGTCTAATCATTTGCTAAAAATAATCTTTCATAGAGTGGAGTCCTTTGACCCCAAAAGAGAAAATATACCCTGAAAACACTAGTTTAGGACTTGACCACCTCTCCCTACCCTAGCAAAGACTTGCATGCTACATAGTTTTATAATTTTAGTGTACCTAATAGAAATAATCAACATATAAATTTATTTTTATCCTTATTAAACCCACCCAAACAAATCACATAACATAAGGAGAATAATAAATATAACACTTCAGTCACTGTAATAAAATTTAAACATCCAAAAAGGGAACTTACAAAAACCTAACATTAGTCAAGAATTTTTGTAACTATCTCAAAAAAATTAATAATTAATCCTTTCAAATTAATATTGATAGTCTACCACATTTGTCTTCATGTGGTTAAATCCCAAGTTATGATCCTAGGACCAGTGGCTTATGGTCCCACATGAGATGACTATACCAACATCGATCAAAGGGTAATAAAAAAATAGATCACATAACCAACTCTAAATTTATTCTTAATAATGCTTCCATGATCACTAAACCTTATAATAGTTCCAAGAGTTGATAATTAGATAAAATTTAGATATCCCAAACTATATCATCATCTTATTAATATTTATACTCATAGGGACCTAGATTAATCTCATAGAATCTAGTTTAATTAATTTTATTCCTTATTCCTTCTTCTTATTATAAATGTGAATATTTATTGGGTTAAAATATAAAACTTATTAATTATTCACAGCTTATGTTAGAGTCCATAGTGTTTAGGATTTTGATGAAATACTAGAGAATTATTCAATTTAAATCAAGATCTATGATTTTATAAGTTGAATACCTTACTCAAGTGTAATATCAAAGGATAAATATATTCAAATTGGAGTCAAGGTTTGACAATCCTTAATTTTCAAACAAACCTATATATTCCTTAATAGAACATTCATTTTCAGGGAGAGATATAACATATAATTTAATTCTTAGTTGATTCAGTTTTGAAAATTTAACCCAAATGAACATATCCTTCATCTAAAATAATGTACATTCCATGAACATCAATATTATAGTAAAATAAGATTAATTGAGTCCCCTAATAATATGTTGTTCATGACGTGTTTAACTCCTTAGATATAATTTTATATTTCTTAGTCAATCCAAATGAATTTAATACAACATAGTGAGGTGTAATATAATGCTCATATTTTAGAAAAGGAAACACAAAGGCATAAATTATTCTCATTTAACTATCTATAAATTTTCTATGGGATCTAAAATAAATAAACATAGCTTAACTAGATAATTATGATTAAACCCATCCCATACGTAACCTCAAACTATTATGCCATTATAACTTGAATGAAAGTAGTGAAATTATAATCTTAGTTTGAATTTTGTTTTAAACTAGGCAAGTAGAGAGAATAATTAGTTCATATGCACCATATATCAAAAAAATTATTTACTCAATCAGCATGCCTCAATATGATCATACTATGATACCAACTGTGACAGCATTTGGTGCAATATTCCACTGAATCACCCTCATAGTGATTGCATAAATTCCATAAGGTGAAATTGAGTAATCATTCATGTTACTATATCATATGTTGTTATCTACATTCCCCACCAAAATAACACTATCTAAGTAAGAACTAATTCAACATAAGAATTATGGATAAAACATTCCCTCACTTTAATAATATATATAGGAAATATTTCCTTTACTAAAAACTGTCTTATTTATATGGCTACCATTTTTATATAACTTTTTCTTTCATTATTGGTCTTTTTGTCACTAATTTGATGAATCTACTTCAATGAATAACATTAAATCTTAGATGGTATTCCTTCTATTATAATTTAGTTATATGTTTCCCTTGTTCACTTATTTATTTTGTCATTTATTTCCTATAGCTTGAATGATTGTTTTGTCATAGTCCAAATTCAATATCTTAATATTTTTATATCTTGGATTTTTTTTGCATGGGGTATTATTTCCCACTATTGTTCATAGTATACTTGCTTATTTTATGCCTACTAGGGACCATGATTTCCTCTACATTTAGGTTCTGTCCTCTATAGTCTCAGTATTTTTTCTATTAATACTATATGGATATGATCTTTTATGGATACTAATTGATTAATTAATTCTTATTTTTATACTCTCTTTTATTAGGTAGCTATCACTACCTTTTATTATTATTTTTATTATTTTCATTGTAGTTTTTGATTCACATAACACTTTACAAAAAATGTGAATTTTTAATTTTGAATTTATCAAATTTGTAGTCACTAAGTATGTTTCTCTTTTATAAACATTCATGTGGCCCCTTTCTTCGCTTGCCACATTAGTACATTGGTGATGATAAAACCTTTTGATTTATTAACCTCATTTCTCATTTATATTATCTCATGGATTATTATCTAAATTTAATACAAAATATCAATTTTTAATACTCATAATAAGATGCCAGGTTCCCATGGCGTCTATATGCCATATAATCAAATTATACATAAGAATGACTACCATTACAAATACCATTTTTAGGATCCATGGCCACTCTAGATATCCTTTGCTAGATCTCTCACTTGCACCATGTCGACTTAAATAGAAAACTGATGGAATCAAAGTAAACCCTTACCAACTCATGTCATCATTAGTATATATGACTATAAAGCATCCAAATAAACTTATTCCTATACATGTAAAAAACTCATAACATTACCTCTATGGTATGAGTATAAAGAATAAATTTATATTAATCAATGATTATTCATCATAATAATAATAACTATTCATTCTTCCATGATCTAATATAATATAATCAAATGTGTAAGAGATATAATAGGATACCGATCATAATTAGATAGTTTATTTACTTATCCAATTCTAAATAGTATTTAACCATGTGCCTAAGACAAAATGAGGGTATGTGGGGCATTACATACTTCAACCTTTCAAAAAACTCCATTTTTTAGAATTTTATAAGAATTATGTTTTAAAAAATGGAATACAAACCATAGGTAACCCATTTTTAGTCCATATCTATAAGATGGAAGTAGATATCACTAGGTATACCGAGTGATTTATCAAACACAATATCATTAATATCATAACAACCACCATAGAATATTTAAAAATGTATATAATAATAAAATATATTTAGAAATATGATCCTTTTAAATCATTAGCATATATGATAGGAAATATATAATATCTAGTCATTACTAACCCAACCGATGATATATAATATGTAATGGATAACTCATCTATAAATAAAACATATATATCATCAGCATACCCAAATGAAAACACTAAAGCAAATATCATTAACATACTAAGTTGTAAATATCAATCAATAGTTTAATTTATGAACAATGTTATTTCTAAAAATGGCGCAAAACCATAATAAAACACTCATATGATGAAATAATGTAACAATAAGACACATTCACCAAACCCATAACTACTTAGGATCCAAGCACTAATAATGGTATCTAATCATGTGATATAAACAATATTGCATATAAGGGAGACATTTGACCGCAAAAGAGACAATATCCTTTGAAAACACTGGTCTAGGACTTAATCACCTCTCCCTACCCTAGCAAAGGCCTGCATGTTACATAGTTTTATAAATTTGATGTACTTGATATAACTAATTGATACGTACATTTATTATTATCCTCATTAAAACCACCCAAATAAATCCCATAATAGAGGGATAAGAATAAAATAATGAATGAAATATTTTAACCATTGTCATAAAATATAAATATCTAAAAATTGAAATTGCAACAACCTTAGCATTAGTCCATAATTTTTTTATCCCATAAAAATAAAACATCTTACATAAATATGGAAAATTTAATAACTATTTCATCACAATTAAATTGTAGATATTTGTAATAAGTAAACATCATAAACAAAACATGCAAATGTGGTGTTTTAAATAACGTATTATAATAGTATCATTTAGTATTTTTATAGTAATTAGAACAACCAATCACATTTCAAAGATATTTATTTTCCCATAATTTAGAATGTTAGATCTCATAAAAAATTAAATTATCAATCACCAAAATAATTATTACATGGAATATAAACCCATAAATTCATCACACAATCAATTGATGACACAAAGGCTCATCCAAAATCAAATACATAATCAAATTAGTTATCACACACTCAAGCATATTTTTCACCTAGAATGGAATAAAATAAGAATATACATAGTATTGTCAACATAGTATCATAAAAAAAATATCAAAAATAATGGCACAAACCATGTCATATCACAATACAACAATGATTACACTTTCAAGGGAGAAAAATATATTTTTTATATAATCAACCTCAACTTCATGGGAAATAAAATCACACAGCAATATTATAACAAGCAATTTATAATTGTGTTCACATCAAGTTGTAATATTATATTATTATTCTATATCAATAGGTATTTTGATCAATCATGTAACTAGTATGCCCAAATAGTTTTAATGAAAGTAGATAAAAACAATATTGCTCATCTTTATTAATGAATTTTCTTGTATGTTGTTTTAAAATAAATTTTAATTTAATTTCTTATATATTAACATAGATGATCCCTCAGTCATAATTGAAAGCATGGTAAAATAGATTTTTTGTTTATGATTTAGAGTCATATTTTGAATCATCCATTATTTCATTGGTGTCCATAGGAAAGGGTAATCATATATGGGAATTTAACCACATAATTTTTTAAAATTACCAATAAGAGTGTTACATATAATGTTTAATTTTAATTATAGTAAATCTATAAAAGATTAGTTTTGTAACTATAAATTCAATCTGATGTCTCATTGCATCACTTAAATGGTCAAGGGAATATTTTATGAATTCTAAGGTTATTCATTTTTTCACCAATACAATAATCATTTCCATTTTAAAAATATGGTTCTCACACAACCACAAATTTCATCAACAAGCAATTTTTTTATAAATGTCAAATGAGATTTAGTTTATAGAGTTAACCACTAACATAACATGATAATGAAATCATCATGTGCATTTTTATTTTCCACAAAATAAAATTTCATTATGACAAGAATATGAATTTACCCAAACTACCAAGCATTAGGATTTTCTATATCACCATCATATGGATGCCATCACACATATTCCTAGAAGAGAACTGAACACAATGGTGTTTCACAATTTGTAGTGAATATTTATAATGATTTGATTTACAATTATCCACACATAAATCTCCCTAAATATTAATACTATATTTAGGCTTTTTTACCTAAAATAATGGATATATTGTAATGCAATTGCATCTTCTAACAATTCAAATAATTAATAAGAATATCATGTGAATTTGACTCCCTAGAGTCAAGTAGTGGAAAGGTAATTAATTTAATGTACACATTAATGATTTTCACAAAAATATTTTGAACATTTCAAATGCATGAACTCAAAAATACCATAATGTGTTGGGTTAGGTATATTTGTATCATAAATAGTTCCCTCACCACCACATAGTAAAGGGAAAAAATGCCCAAACTCATCACCTTAATTAGTTTATTTTTAAGGTGAATATTTTCATTCCTTAACTAATAAATCTACACTAATAATTAGTTTTTTTTTAAGGTGAATATTTTCATTCCTTCACTAATAAATATGACTATTTCCATTTAATGGAAGTTATACCGATAGTTTCCATCCTACCATTAGTAAATTACTAAGGATACCAACACAACATTATATTACTTAATCTTTCCATTTGGGACCACATTCACTAGGATATGGATAAAAAATAAGTCCCATACAATCCCATCATACATTGTTGTCCATTTAAAAAATCATATCACTCTATCTAACACCAAATTTCATTCATTAAAAAACATTAAACTTAAGGACTTTTAAATTATCATGTTACATACTCTTAATAAGTTCATCACATAGCAGTAAAATCCATAATTTATTCTCTTAAAGTTTATATTTAAATTGATTATGTAGACATTTTATTTATAAACTTTTCTTAGAGGTCAAAATACTTTGACCCTCCTCTGACAACAATGTATAGATTTACCATGCACTACTTTGAAACTAAAAATAATTGATTTATTTTAATTAACATAATCATGCTTACACAGAGTGAATGATCCCATTAATCTATAAAAAAATCATTAAATTTAAGCTAATTCAAAATTATAATATTGTATATTCATCCATAATTAATATTTTTTTATTAATATGGATGGTCTAGGAGGTTAGTCTTAGTTCATCAAATTATAGGTTACAATCATGGGACCAGTTAGTTATGGTCCCACATGAGATGAGTCCCCCATAGTCACTCAAAGGTCAATATAAACTTATTTTATAACAACAACACTAAAATTATTCTCAACAATGCTCCAAAAATTGCTAAGACCTTGAAGAGGTCTGATATTTTATAGTTAGATAAAATATCATTATTATGAACTATATCATTTTCAAATAAAATTATCCATAGTCACAGGCCCTATATTTTTATCTTGTAGCATAATTTATTTAATATCCATTATTATTATTATTATTATTATTATTATTATTATTATTATTATTATTATTATTATTATTATTATTATTATTATTTAAATAATTATGGGGTCACAAGATCATATTTATAAAGTGTTCACAACTTATAATGGATTCCATAATGTTTAAGAGTTTGATGAGAGATTTGATGATTTTTCAATATGATCATAGAACTATGGTTTGATAGGTTTAAGCCTTCAAACAAGAATAATATCACAAGATAAATAGCCTTTAATTTCATTCAGGGATTAATAATCCTTATTTTTCAAACAAACTTATTTATTCCTTAACAAGACATTTTTATATATGGGGAGTTATAGAATAGAAGTTAATTCCTAGTTCACTCATTCTTCCATATAATTCAAATGAAAATATCATCCACACCAAAAAATACAAATTATTTAAACATTAAAAATAAATTCAAATGACATTTCTTAAGGCCTCTATAAATGATGCAGAACCATCAAGCTAAGAAAACGTATTTTTTAGCTTTTTTCAATAGGAGGTCAAATTTAGTCAATCTTTGATGTAAATGAGTGTATGGGACCTTATAAGGTCCATTTTTTGTCTTAGAGTCCATTTTCGGTACTCAATATGTGTTATATATCTTTTAGGTGTTTTCCATCCAAAATAGGAAATTTGAAAAATTAAATGTTTGACAAGAATCTAGGAGGGTCATACGAATGGTTTTAAGTGTTAGGTGGGAAAATTTATATCAATGAGTGTAATAAGTCATGAAATTAAGGTTGGAACATATTTCATTATAATTCATTAGAATAGAAGCAATCAAAAGTCAAGATTAGTCATGTAAATCACCTTGTATGTTGCAGTTGGTTATGAAAAACAAGTTGGTGTAAACAACCCAAAAACTAATCTTGAAGTTGGACTAGGAAGATTTGGTATTCAATTAGATAGTGTGAATGGAGAGAGAGATTTCCAAGGAGAGGGATGAACATAGAGAAATATAAAATGTTCAAAAACCCTCATGAAGATGAACAAGTCCATCTATAGACTATGTTGTAATGAAATGTTGATTCAATGAGTAAAGATAAATTGATCATTATGGTGTTTCCATTTTAATCCATTTGTATTATTCTTTTTATGTGTACACATTTTTTTAAGTGAGCCTTGGAGGTTATATATACATAGACTCTGTACACGTATGTCTACATGTGTTGGGGAGGATTGTATGTTACAGTCAAAAGGAAGGGATTGAACAATTGTTTTAGAGGAATATATATGAAGCATTGATTATGGAATATTTTTAGAAGAATATAGGACCTAGGTGAATTATTAAACATTGTAAATTGAAATAACCATTGAGAATGCAACTCCTTTTTGATACCCTATTCATAGCTTATGACAACCCAAATTATGGTATCATGATGTTACTTGGAAGGTTGGTGTGAGAAAGAACCCTTATTTGGTTAGTTAATGTTATATGGAGGAGACAAATAGAGATAGAAAAATATACCAACTAGTCTAAGGGTAAAGAGTAAGATAAATCCATAGTCTTGAATCTACTCTACTCATACAAGTCAATAACCATACAAGTATCCTATTTTATCTAGCATAGTTAAGAGTCTTGTTTGGTGATGGATTGGTATATATGTTGGGATTTGTTGTTTTTTGAATATTATAAAGAACTATAATATCATAGTGGGAAACTAGAGAGAAGGTTTTCAAGCATCTTAGTAGGCTCAATGCACTTTTTACACTGTATTCCTTACATAGGAAAACTATATCAAATATAACTACGGAACCTAGGTTTGGAAAGAGAATAAAGGTCTTTAAATAAGGATTAAGGTTTGTATAAGATGTAACATGTGTGAATAGATTATATTATATAAGTATATAAGTATAAACCCTTGTTATGGAACCTGAGTCAACAAATGTCAACCGCCATAATTTTACATGCAATGTTATGTTACAAACCCTATCAATTTCTGTTTGTAGAGTGACTAAGAATTAATCAAGGTGATCTAAAGTTTTGAAAAGGACTATAGTATGGAAACAAAATTGAACATTAAAATTTTATCCTTTGAAACATTATTAAACTCTAAAAATTAAATTAATTTCCCTTTCAGGCTTTTGTGTAGGCAAGAAACCCTAGGATTAGGGTTTTATTAATTAAAAGAGTTATTACCATTAAAATTATCTCAAAAAATCTGATCTTGTAAAATTTAAGGTTCCCTAACTTTCTAGCTTGGTTTTATGTCTGTACAGACCTCATAGGTACATAGATGAGTTGTGTTGCAACTAGGGCTAATTAGGCCTAAAAGAGGATAGTAAGTGGAGAAAGTGAATGAACCAAGCCTTAAAACTTTATGAAGAGTTAAAGGGAGATAAATGGTAACCTAAATTGTTTTTATATATTAATTAAAAGTGGCAGGTTGATGAAATAAACCAAAAAGGCACATAAAAAGGTTATAACCCTTAGGAGAACATTGAGACCATGGGGTGTGAAATGAGTCTTGTAGTGTGTTTGAAGAATTGTGAGGGTTTTTAAAATGTTTAATGACATTGAATAAGACAATTAATGATAACATATTTAATAACTAAAACCTATGTCAAGTTTTGGCCTTTAAGACCTAAGAGACTAGCCAAACAAGAAGCTAGTGAAAGTGTGATAGAAAGTTTGTGAAGGTAATGAATGAAATTGAAATGAAAATGATTGTGATGGACACAAAAGATATATACTACATCAAGAGGGGATTTTAAATGTGAAAAAAATAGGGATTAGTTAAGGAGACTAACAAGCATAGAGGTCTAAGCTAGTGGAGCTAGATTGAACAAGTAAGAGTCAAGTCAAACCAAAACATTGGATGAGATCTTTGATAAGACTAAAGTAGAAGTTTATGATTTTCAAGACTTATTATCTTATATCTAGATAATTTTTCATTATATCAAGGTAATTTTGGTTTGATTTTTGGTTTAAGTTCCTTGAAATATGTCTATTTGAAGTTGATAAATCATGCTATGAGGAATGCTTGAGATGACATCCTGAAGGGTATTATGGGAGAAGAAGGTTTCATGTCTAATCTTATAAGGTTATAATAGAGGAGTATAAGATTTATAAAGAGAAGAGATAATGTTTTAAATTCCTATGACAAAAGACTGGAAGCTATTGAAGAAAGGACTAGTGAAGAAGACATAGAAAGAGCCTTGGAGCTCAAGAGAGAAGAGAGAAAAAAGAATACTCCAAAAGAGAGTAAAGGAAGATAAAGAGAGGTACTAGATAGAGGACTAGAATAATATTAAATTCCCAATATAGGTCTAAGAGGTAATATTGATGAGCTTTCTAATAGGAAGGTCTAAATATGCCTAAGAAGCATATAAGTGAGATAAGATGGGTTTAGAGAGAGACATAGAAGACTTGAGAAGAAAATTGAGGAAAAGTATAGAGAGGATAGATCTCATGGTGAAGATAATGAGAAGATAAGGAAACCAATGGAATAGATAGAATGAGAGAATAAGGGTGAAGTGGACACTAGAGTCACTTGTGAGAAAGAGAAGGCACAAGATGAGTGTCTTGAAGAATGAAGAGAAGAAAGAGACGACAACCTAAAGAGGCATAAGGGATGAAAAGTTTCCAAATGAGAAATAAAATAGAGAGATAGTGAAGAGAGGTCTCATTAAAGAGAATAAGGAGAGATAAGTGCCAATAAGGGCACATGAGAGTGAAGATAAGAAGAAAAGATGGAGAGTGCTTATGCCAAAGACATTCAAGGAGACTATGTGTTCTTTCATTTGATATGATAACATTGATTTCAAGTTTGTGTATGTATTTATGAAGAAATAATTAGTGAAGGTCAAGCATGAGGCCTCAAATTTGGTTAAGTATGGGCCGAGAACATTACCTATCAAATGGAAAGATGATGATAAGGAAAGAACGTTTCTTATAAAAGACAAGATGATGAAGATTTAAGGGATTCCACATGTTGAAGATGAAGAGAATGAATAATATTATGATTCATTAACAATTATACCACTTGAAACAAGAGAAGAAACATGAAAATAAGACATGAAGGTCACCCATGAAGACATGAATGTAGACTTAATATTGTAGTAGTAATTTTTGGAGGCAAATGAGTGTTTGAACATTAATTTTGATTGCATATATAAAGAAAAGAGAGCTAGTATGCAGATTGGGAGAAATAAGGATAAAAGATAACCCTCAACAAGAGACAGAGGGCATCGATATGTATGGCTGAAGTGGATGAAACAAATAGGTATTTATAAGGAAGAGTTGAACTTGAAAAAAGAGGTCAAACAAGGAAATAATACAAGTGAAAAGTAGGCACAAATGTGGAAACAAATAAAAAATGGCAATGGAGTGATAGATAAACAAGGAATGAAGTATAAAGGAGAGCAAATGAGAAGAAAATGGGAACCCAATAAGGTACAAGGTAGAAAGTGGATTGAAAAGATCATGAAAAGAGTAAAATATGATCACATTACAGGTGTATCCCAAGGAAGTATGAAGTTAGAGAAAGATATCAAGACTACAAATAAAACAAGAAAGATAGAGCAAGAAAATCAAGAAAATGAGATGAAGGTAAAACCATGTAATCAAGAAAAAGAATTCATAGAATATGAGTACTTTTAGAGTTTGTTTTTCAAATTTTATATATGATGATGTATTTGAATATGACTCCAATGATGAAGATATTTTACATATGGAAACCATTATATTGAATAATGAGTGCATAACAAGGCAAGATGAGGATGAAGCACCTCAAATACATATTGAGAAACATGGAATGCTACATGAGGAGGTTGATGTGACTCTCAAAAATTAGTAATTCCAAGGATAAGACAAATAATATGTTTCCTGAAGAGTAATGTGAACAAAGTTTTGATGAGGATTTTGAAGAGATGGATGCACTCAAGTTGAAAGAAGAGTTGGAGATGTTAGAAGACATGTTTAGTCAATTCAAGGGGATGCATTAAGGTTACTTACAATAATTAAATTTCAATGATTAACTCTAAAATAACCTCTAAGAGGAGCATCAAAGGAAAACACAGAGAGTTATGCAAACAAAGACATAATCAAGCAATCATATATAGTGTGAGAAATCCAATAATGTGAGTTACTCAATTAGGAAAGATAAAGATAAGTTAATATTTGATGCACATGAATATATAAATTCAAATATTGGTCAAATCATATTTTACTATGATGAGGATGAATGGGATAAAAATTTTCTCTTACACAATGAGCAAGGTCAGAAGATAAGGCATCAAAATGTCAAGAATCATGAAGTAGAGGCAATAAAAGAGAGTAAAATGGAAAAAATGATAGATATTTATAGGCATCAGAGGCCATTATAGCATAAATAAGAATATGATAGCCTGAATAAGGAGTAAAACTCACTTAAAAGACAAGAATTAAGTGAAATTCATGAGAAATTAAGTCATGAAACAATCATGAGGAAAAAGAATAAGACCTATATGGTTGTAGATAAGTATGATGAAGCTCAAAGTGACCTAAAACAAGAGTAATATTCAGAAAATAAGAGACTACAGGAGTTGAAACACCTCATAGAGATAGAAGATGCGTGGACAAGAAGGCTAGGCAAGACTAAGAAGAGGACAAATAAGAATTTAGCAAAGAGAAGGGAGCAAGGAAAAAACAATAAGGTGAAAGTGAAAATGAGGGAACCTTGAATAAAAAATTGGAAGGTATGAAATACAATTCATGGCATAAATTTTCTCCCTCCTGGGGAGTATGATGTAGGAGCATCAATTCAAGAAACCTTATTTTTGAGTTGTTGTCAATAGGAGTTCAAATTTGGTCAAATTTTGATGTAAATGAGTTTAGGAGACCTTATAATTCCTATTTTTTATCTTAGAGCTCATTTTGGGTCCTCAAGATATGTTATATAGTTTATAGGTGTTTTCACCCCAAAATAGGGAATTTAAAAAGTCAAATGTTTGACAAGAGTCTAGGATGGTAATATGCATGGTTTGAATTTTTATGTGGGAAAATTTAATTTGATAATTCCAATAATTCATTAAAATAAGTTTGGAAAATATTTCATTAGAATTCATTAGAATAGAAGCAATCAAAAGTCAAGATTAGTCATGTAAAACACCTTGTACATTGTAGTTGGTTATGAAAAACAAGTTAATGTAACCAAACCAAAAACCAATGTTAAATTTGGGTTGGGAAGAGTTGGTAGCCAGTTATATGTCATGAAGGGTGAGAGAGATCTACAAGGACAGGAAGGAAAATAGAGAAAGAGAAAATGTTCAAAAACCATCATGAAGATGAACAAGTCTATTTGTGGACTGAGTTGTAATGAAATGTTAATTTAATGAATAGTGATACATTGATCATTGTGTCATTTCACTTTTAATACATTTGTATTGTTCTTTGTATGTGTACACATTATTTTAAGTGACATTTGAAGGCTATATATACATAGAATCGATATGTGTGTGTCTACAATTTTAGGGGGGATGGTATGTTGTAGTCAAAAAAAAGTCATTAAACAATTATTTTAGAGGAAGAAACAAGAAGCATTAATTATGGAATATTTTTAGAATCATATAGGACCTAGGTGACTGAGTAAACACTGCAATGTGAAACAACCTCTCACATTGCAACTCCTTTTGAATACCCTATTCATAGCTTATGATAGCCCAAAGTATGGTATCATGGTATTGCTTGGAAGGATGGCGTGAGAGAAAACCCATATTTGGTGAGTTAATTTTATATTTAGGAGATAAATTGAGATACAATAATATACCCATTGGTCTAAGGGTAAAGAGTAAGATATATCCATAGTATTGAATGTACTATGTTCATATAAGTCAATAACCATGCAAGTACCATGTTTTATCTAACATAGTCAAGAGTCCTATTTGATGATGGATTGATTTATTTTTGAGTTTTTATGTTTTTAATATGATAAAAAACTATAATATGGTAATGGGACACTAGATATAATGGTTTCAAGCATCTTAGTAGGCTTAATGCACTTTTGACCCTATATTCCTTACACAGGTAAACTATATCATATATGAATGTGGAACCTAGGTTTGGAGAAAGAATGAAGGTATTTAAAGAATTATTAAGGTTTGGATAAGGTGTAACACTTGTGGGAAGATGATATTCTATCATCATAGAAGTAGAAACCCTTTTGTGAAACCTAAGTCAACAAATGTCAACCCTAAGAATTTTACAGGTAGTGTTATGTTAGAAACACTATCAATTTGTGTTTGGAAAGTGAATGAAAATTGATCAAGGTGATATAAATTTTGGACAAGTAATTTAGGATGCAAACATAATTGGATATACAAATTTTATCCTTTGAAATGTTATTAAACTCTAGAAATTGAATTAATTACCCTCTTGAGCTTGTGTGTAGGCAAAAAAAACCCTAGGATAAGGGTTTTGTTTATTAAAGTAGTTTTAATCATTAATATTAGATAAAAAAATTAATATTTTTAAATTCAATGTGCCCTAATTATCTAACTTGGTTTCAGGTCTGTACGGACCTCATAGGTATGGATATGAGTAGTCATGTTACAACTAGCGCTAATTAGGCCTAAAAAGGCTAATTAGATGATAGAGAAGGCTAGTAAGTAGATATTTAATGAAGAGTTTAATGTATCTAAATGGTTCCCTAAAGTGATTTTATATATTTATTAAAGGTTATAGGTTGATCAAACAAAAGAAAAAGGCACAAAAAAAGGTTACAAGCCTTAGGAGAACATTGTAACCATGGTGTGCAAAATTAGTTTTGTAGTGATTTTTAGGAATTTTGATGGGTTGGAACATGTGTAATGAGATTAAATAAGACCATATATTATAAAATATTTATCCATTGAAACCCATGTCAAGTTTTGGCCTTTAAGACCTAAGAGACTAGCCTAACAAGAAGCTAGTGAAAGTGTGAGAGGAAGCTTGTTAAGGAATTCAATGAAATGGGATTGAGAATGATTGTGAGGGATAAAAAAGAGATATAATTCCATAAAATTAATTATAAATTTGAAAAAAAAAAATGGATTAGATAAGGATACTAAAAATCATAATGGTCTAAGCTAGTGGAGCTAGATTGAACAAGGAAGAGTCAAGTCAAACTAAAGCATTAGATGAGATATTTGATAAGACTAGAGTAGAAGTAGATTATTTTTGATATTTATCCCCTTTAATATTATTTAATAAATATATTTATCACAAACTATTTAACTCCTTTTCTAGCATATCAAAATCTTCAAGCATTCCAAATTAATTTTATAGAACATGGTGAACTTTAATATAATATTCATTTTTAAGGAAAGGAAACAAAAATGCCTAAATAATGATAATTTAACTATCCCTATATTTTCAATGTGATATATATGATACAAACATAGGTTAACAATAGTCTTGGGTTTAACTCAATGCATATGAAACATCAAATTGTTAGGAAATAATATGTTGAATGAAAAAAAATTTAATTATCATATTAGTTTGAGTTTTTCTTTAAACTAGAAATATAGATATAAGAAATAAAATTTATGCACTATATTTACATATGTTTATAATATCATTAAATATGCCTCAACATGATCACACTAATATACCTACTATGATAATATTTGGTGCCATGTTCAACCTATCCACCCTCATGATAGTTTCATAGAGTCTATAATGAGAAATTGAAATGATCCATCTTGTTGATCTATCCTCTACTATGATATGCATTTTCAACTGAAGTAACTCAGACTGGTTAAGAATAAATACATTATAGTAAATTTGGCTGAACCTTTGCCTCATTTGAAAAAAATCTTTGGTCGATTTTTTCTTCCCTAAAAATGATGTCCTATTTATTGGGTTGCCATTTATATTTATAGTTATCTCTCACATTCGAAGTATTTTTTATCATTATTTTTTTGTATCTACTTGAGATAATCACATTAAATATGGGATAGTGTTCCTTATATTGTATTAAAATTTAATATTTAGTTACTTCCTTATGTTATCATTTACTTCCTATAACTAAAAGGACTATATTTTCATTATTTAGATTAAATATCTTACTATTTTTATAGATATGATTTCTTCATGCAATATCTTCTTCTACCTTACTATTCATAGGCTACTTCATTATTCAATTCCTACCAACCATCATGATTTCCTCCAAATTCATATTTTGACCTTTATGATCTTGGTCATTTTTCTATTAATACTATTGGATATAATTTGTCATCGCCACTAATTCAATAATGTCTTCTTTTTTATTTACACTATATTATTATCTAGTTGTCTCTTCCTTTTTATTGATTGATGATTATTTTCCTTTTATTCTATGATTAACAAACACTTATTAGTAAATGGGAATTTTCATATTTTTTATAACATTTAGATTTATTGAATATGTGGTTCTTTTATGAATATTCATGTGACCCCTTTATTCACTTACCACATCAATACTTTCATGACCATAAATATTTTGTATTTATTAACATATATTCTAATTTCCATTATCTCATGGATTAATAACCTTAATTAAAATAATATATCCACTTTTTAATTGGCCACTTCATTATAAGATTCAATATTACATGGGGTCTATGTGCCATATAATAAAATTTATAATCGAGATTACCATCACCAATATAATTATCAGGGTCCATTTCCATTATGGATGTCCTTTCTTAGAGCTCCCACTTGTTACAATTCGAATCAGATAACAAACCAATGGAATTAAATAAAATAGTTATCAAGTTATAGAATTATTGATTTATAAAATTAGGACACATTCTTTAACCATTATTTCCTACACATGCACCATAATCATCGTGGTACCTCTATTGTATGAATATATATAAATAAAAGGTACAATAATTAATGTGTGTTCCTCATAAAAATAATAATTGTCCATTCCTACATAATATAAAAACACATCTTCAAAATATGGTAGAGATAAAAAATAATACTAATCATATTTAGATATTTTATTTATGGGTCCAACCTTGATTAATTCTTAATCATGTGTCCAGCAAGGCCGAGGTTAGGCATGGAATTACTCTATACATATTTTCATGGTAGACAATGGTTCAATTGAAAAAAAAATTACAGTGGTAGTTTCACATACTATTAGATATAAACATCATGATTTGATTAGTGTAGCAAAGATATTCAAAATATTTGACAAAAATAAACATTTAAACCTCTTGGGTGAATTATGCTACAACTTAACATAGGCCCTAAAATAGTTATGAATTTATTTTTTTTGTATTACCAAGGACATGGGTATTTTATATGTTATTAGGATAACATTGGATAGAAAATATCTATGTAATACCATAATTAGTGCATATATGTGTAATTTATATACATTTAAATAGAATGGCCATAATTTCATGTATTCCATATTAGTATATTATTTACTTAAAATAATTTATTCCTCCATCCCCACCACCAATGCAATCAATCACTCCACATATTTAGGTTAGTTATACAGATTTAGTTACTCCACATGTTCAAGCTCATTATATAGTAATAATTATGTTTTGTTTAGTTTTTCTATTCTTGTTATGGGAAATCTAAACCGGAGGTTTGAACCTCATGAATTTTATTATGGTCAATTTTTCATTAGGAAAAAATATTTATCTTATATGTTGAATGATCCAACATATAAGCACTTGAATTATCTCGACTAGAAAGTTTTGTATGTGATGCTTTCATTGGATGTTTCTTTGTCTTAGTTCTAATATGTTTTCTTGAACTTGATACTATGGTAACTACTAGACTCTGATATTAATAATCTAAATATCATAAGTAGATTATAATAATGAATTGAAGCCTTTGGATAATTATAATTATTAGAGATAAGTTCATTTTGAACTTATTCACTACATTTTAAATTATGAAATATTCTGCAAACACAATGGTGCCATTATCAATACTCCTTTTAATATATTTCAAACTCGTTTAGGTGCATGACAAATCCTTGTATTCGTACCTAAACTATCACATTTTTAAATAGTGTGGAACATTTATGTATGGTGTAATCACTTGATCAAATAATACCATTTTCTCTTACTTGCCTTAATCTAATCCTAAGGTTCATTAACCTTAGTATTGGTCACAAATGACCCAATGAATTGAGTGAATTAATAATAATATTTAGGTATCATTAAATGTTTAGGATATTATGTAACTTTGTTGGATATTAGACTTACATCAGTAAATTTGGGACTTAAACCACTATGAAATCATGGCTTTGGGTTGATGATTCCTAAAAAGCTTAGCTAAATTTATAAATTAAACCTTATTATAGATATGGGTACTCATTAAGCTGATAACAATATTTTATTTTCAACATTTAAACTATACTTTACATCTGAACATAGTCAACATGTGTTTGGTTTAATATAAGTATTGTATTCCTATAAAAATTATATCTTATCGATAAATAAATAATCATAGTGTGACACACCAGTAATTGTGTCTTAGGGATATTTAATATCGATCATAAAATAATTATGTAAGTTGATCGATTGATGAAAATATGGATATAAATATAATTCCTAATAAATCAGAAACCAATATCACACATTTATAAGATAATATTGAATTCAGAAAATATAAAATCTAAACCCATGTTAAGTAGTGGAATACCTTTTTAAGGATACTAGTTTATAGATACTACCCTCTTTATTATTATTTACTTGGGTATAAAAATAATTTATAAGGTAGGTAATTATGATAAAACATGGTTTTGGTCATGTTATTAGGTTTCAAATTTTATTAGTGACATGGTCATGATTGACATGTATAGAGGATGCATGAATTTTTTTTGACAAAATTATTTAGATGAGTTTGGTATTGTCAAACAAAGGTCATCCTAAATCAGAAGTATGGCATGCAAAGAAACTTGGGTATGTTTTAAAGAGTTTGTTTGTTGATTTAGATACATTTGAGTAAATGGGAGTGTTAGGAAACAAGGATGGGAAGGGAATTTGTTGGGATACTAATGTTTATACTTCACATCTATAGTGACTCAACCTAGTCGATGCCTGCCAAATATTTGACAAAATGTTTCCATACTATTCTTGTGTTAAAATTGTAGGAAAGACAATAGAAGCTAAGAATATATGGAAATAACTAATGGTTTGTTTCATCTTCT
>JARHVA010000437.1:4615000-4627500 GCA_037957365.1 Torreya grandis | reverse complement strand
TATTTTTTACATATACATGTGCAGGTTTTGACCCATTTCATTATCATGAGTAGGGCACCAAACCTTAGTGCTTCTCCATTTCACACTCATGTGCATGAGACTCAACATGTCATTGACCCTATTGAGTGTAACCATGGGATTTTGGTCATTTAAATTTTAAATACTTTTTGTATCATTTTAAAATTAACTTCTAAACTCAATTACATGTATAGTATGTGAAAGTTTCTAACAACATTTCTATTTTATTATGTTCAACCATAGTAGAGATATGAGCATAAAATGACCTGTAGTTGGATCTTGGAGGAATTTAAGGCATTTGAGGGATATCTATTTATGAACAAGGCATTCCATCGACAGCCTTGGATTAATCTAAGTAATTTTAGGGATATCTATCTACGATCAAGCAAAGAGAAGGATGTTTTTTCCTGATTAAGATATGCCTTACATGATATTTTGATGTATGCCTATATGGAAATGTACCCATTTTAAGAATTGTATGCATGTAGGGCATTGACTAGATATTCTATTATGTTTACATTTTGTATGCCTTTGTGGATTCTATAGATATAAAAATTGAAATATTTGACCTTATTTTAATTATTTTATACATATTATGATTATTTTGATTTCATTAATTTTTCAAAACTCTATTCATAACTATATGCTTAAATGTTAATTCATTTTTTGCATTAAATTTAACAACATCCTTATTTGACATAGTAATAGGAGATTTCTTAGATGGGTTCATATTAGTTATTTTATATTGATAGAAGGATTGTTTCCAAATAGATAATTATGAATATTTACATGATTTATAACTCTCTAAATATTTGTTGGATATTAATAACTGCTACTTCCTTTCCTTAAATATGACATGATATTCATATCTTACTTCAATTTTTTTTCTACATTTATATGGTTTAATGATAAGTTTTTTATGACTATTATCATTAACTATCAATTATATAATTTTAATTATATTATCAAAAAAAGAGACCTAATTTTTTCATTTTTAGAAATGTCCAAATTCTAATCTCTGTGTTAATGTCATAATTGGATATTTCCACCTTCAATGTTTTAGGTCTATAAAATGGAATTACCAACATGTTACAAATTTATAATAACATATAGGCCACATTATTGACATCAAATAATGTATTTTTAGGAGACATACTACTCATTCTCGGCTTAAGAATGTCTTTCTTTTTACAAAAACATTGCATTTCTTTGGCAATTTTTATAAACATGTAAAATGAAAATAGTAAGTCATTTACACCAATATAAGAAACCTTCACATGAATATATATTCCATAAAATTTTGCCTTAGATCAATTAAATAAAATATAATATATGTATCCATGGTAGCTTGTATATTATTCTATGTTAAAATGTTATTTTTATGTAATGAAGAGACAAGTTCTTGTCCTTTAGTTGAAACTTACACGTCTAGTATGTACCACTGAAAATACATAAATTATAACATGTCACCATAGTAAAATAACATATTTTATAAGGTAAATGACCTTTAAATCCACCTAGATACATGTTTTTGTACCTACTCTAACATGCATAAACATTGACAATTTATATTATCAATAATAAAGTTGCAATCGGATATATCCATCTTTCATTTTTTGTGCCTAAAAAATGGCATAACCACCATGTTTGGGGTGGAGAATCAAATATATAACCATGTTATTAGTCTTTGATATTGTCTACTTAGGATACATAGTTTTTATTATGGCATCAAGAATGTCTTTTCCTATATGAAAAAAATATAACTTTTCAGGAAAACTTTAGATGCACATAAAAAATAAATTGTATGTAATTTAGATGAAACAAAATAACCTTCAAATGTGTCCAAAATCCCACTAATTTCACCCTAAAGTATTAAAATATATAATTATAGATGAATTTATCATATAGTATATACAAATAAATGATGAAATGTTATTTTTATATAGTTGAGAGACATGGTCTTATCCTCTAGTTGACATTTCAAATTCCATAGCCTGTACTAAAAATACATCAATTCAAACACATAGATATGCATAAATATAATATTTTAGTAAAATATTAGTAGCTAAAGTAGTGAGGAATCTCAAGAACAATTTTCCTACTTAAATTTTAGGGCATGAATTTTACCAGCCCTTGTGCATTATCTTCTCTCCTCCAAGGGTATATAAGAAAATTGTTATCTATGGCACTACCTAGGAAAGGCTTGTTGATCCTCATGGTTGTGTTTATGTAGATTGGGGTTTTTTCATAAGTGGGTTTCAATGTTTGGCACTATTTTTACCCTTTTCTTATACTCCTTATTAGGGTTTCTTCAACATCTTAGTTGGAAAAAGTTGTTTATATGTTGCTCAAAAGGACATAGAGGTCATATGTGGTTCAAATGTGGTCACCTCTTTGTCAAGGTTTTCTCTAGTGGGTGTTAATTAATCTCCTCCTCTTAAATATATCAATCCATGGATGGATAGGCCTAAGTTTCCTTTAGTTGATTTTTGAAGTGTGGTTCTAAAGGAGGAAGCTTAGTTCCCTTTTATCGTAGTGATTTTAATTTTAAAAAAGGTAGATGAGTGCAGTCAATTTGTACTCCTAGATTTCCAAGCATTGTATCCTCTTTTGAATGGAACTTTATTTATTAATACTTATGACAAGGGTTTATGCATTATTATTTATTCTTATTCCACTAATATAGATCAATTATTTCATTCAATACCTTAGTCTTGGGACAAAGCCTTTTTTGTATGAAATTGTAGTTCCCTAATTTTAAACCTATTATAAATTCCTTTGTTATAGCACTAGTTTGGGTTAGGTTACCTCATTTTCCTTTGAAATTTTGGTAGGCTTCTTCCCTTCAAGCCTTTGGTATCTCTATTGGTGACTTTATTTCTCTCAATTCTAAGATTTAATCTCGCATGCATAATACCTCTGATGAGATGTACATTATCTGAGACCTCTCTAAAAAATTACCTTAAGTTATTAATATCAAAGTTGATAATAGAATATATAAACAACATTTGGATTATGAAAGAACAAATTTTAGATGTAGGAATTATTTTTCTTATCGTCATATGGCTATAGATTATTCAAAGAATTATCATACCCAATTTGATATCAATATTAAAATTAACAAATTTGCAACTTGGCAAAAAGATGTTGATGTGTAGCATCTGATTGTCTTTAGTAAGGATAGGGAAACAAACTTTTGAGGTAGGGTAAGGAATTTTATTTTGTTAAGGATATTGGTTCTCCCATAGAATTTATTAAATATTACCCTTCTCTTATGTTTTCCTCCTCTAAAGTGATTTATTTTTCATGTATCAATAACAATGTTCCCTCTGAAAATAAGGTCTTTGGATTGGAAATTTTTACTTCAAAAGATCCTTAGATTTTGATAGATCATTCTGTGTAAGAATTAAGTCCATTTCCTTTAGGTGATTCTTTATTGGAGGCCTTGGGCTCAAACATGTTTTTTACTTAAAGTGATAGTCTTGTTGATGATGTTAAAGGATATACAAAGGTCTCTCATAGGAAAAATTTTGCTTCTAAAATAAACCTATGTCATATGGAACTCCATTCTCATAAGAAAGTTTTTTAAGTGAGTTTTGTGGTTTTTTATTATGTATTTAGTATATGTATTCATATGCTTTTACTGTTCTTAATGTTTTTATATTTTTTAATATTAGATTTAGTTTTCCTATTTATTGATAAGATTTTAGTATATGGGACTCGAGACCTAGTTAGATTTCTCCACCTCCGGTTCTTCATGGCTAGAAAATGGCATCACCACCACATCGAGGATTTTGAATAATTTTCAGGAAAACTTTTTTGGCCTCCAATCATGCATAGTAAAGAGATAGAGTACTTAGTCTATCCTCAAAAACATCCTTGCCTTTATGAAAAATTGTATTTTTTTATTTCAACTTTATACACATGAAAATGGAAATCATAAATCATTTACATGATATCAAAGAATCATCATGTCTTTGTGTAATATCACTAATTTGACATATAATCATGTTGATCAAAGATAAGACATGAATAGATATGGTAGACTATATATTAATGTTACTAAATATTATTTTTATACAGTCAACAGACATACTTTTAGCTTCTTACTGACATATTTGGTTTTGGGGCCTCCACATATGTAGTAATGGTCTGAACCTTTTATTAATATTTGATCAATCCTATATTAGATTCAATAATATGGAATTATATACTAACAGTGACAACCATGTCAAGGTGGAACCTTATTTTAAGCCATTAACCTAAAATAAATATGCTACTATGTAATTAAATTAAAATTTATATATACTATTTATAAAATCAATAAAATTTAATAAAATAAAACACATTTACATTTAATAAATTAGTATACCTTAGAATTTATATCCAATGAACCTATAATATTCGATCTAATATTGATATTAGTAAGAAATGATTCATAATCAAACTCATTAACATTCCATATATTCCTAGTTAATGGCCTCCCATGATATTTGATTAATTAAACATTTGTTACAAGAATGAAATTTGAATAGTGCATTATATTCATATGTATTTCATAGTATTCAAAAAATCATACACCTTAATTTTTGATAGGATATCATTGATGACAAGTTAGACTAACTACCATATACCTAGTGGTATAGCCAATATTTCCCCATCTATAATTAAAGAAGTCAAATTTATTTTTTATTATACACACTGACATAAGTATTAATTTGTTCCCTTTCCATTAACCACATCCAAAATAATTTTTAAGTCATTCTCTACATCACAAAATAAAAAATATATTAATAATGATGTTGATAGATAATGAGAATTTAATACATAATAATAAATCTTGTAACTAGTTGCACTACATCATATACATGGTTAAATTCATGTGATGACATCATATCTATTATTTTTTATAGTATTAGAAATTGATATGCATCTATTGAACTTAGATTATACACCTCCATTCATCCCCCACTCTTGTGACTCACACTTCTTCCAAGCAAGGTCCACTTATTCATAATAAAACATGTCAAGTGTATCATATAAACTATATAGGAACCTATATTTGAGTTATAAAATTAGTAGAGCTCACTTGATCCTATTATGGTAATATAATCTTCATACTTTTCCATTTTTTATTCCTCCATCAACCATTAATAATTATGAATGCTATAATGTTATTGAGTACCTTGGTCTATTTTCTCATCATACCATTCAACAATTATTTTTGCATGAGTCAAATCAGTGCCATCTTTAAACTTCAAATCCTCTCTTTCAAGGGCTCTTTTCACACATGCTCTAGCATCATCATGATCAAATTTTCAATTTTCAGCCTTAATAAAATTTCAAATATGTTTAACACTAGTGGTAACATGCATCCTATTCAAATGGTAAAACATCCATGTTTTCTTAAATTTTGATATGTAATTTTTTGACCAAATATAATGTTGATTGAAAGTAATGTTATTTGTAGTAAATTTTACTTAAATTTTTTCAAAACACCTTGTACATACTATTTAGAATGTGATTGATCATCAATAACGTATAAACAATACTACCTTAAGATTTTTTATCTTTCTCTTTACTATCATATGCATACATGAATGTTATATACTATAAAATGGTAACATTTACTTAGTTTTAGTATTGTGACTGAACCTTCATTTTTGGTCTCAGTAAATTTCACTAAGGAAACAATAGAACCAAGTTTGAATATGTCATTCCTTAACCTTAATTATTCATCAAACCATCAATTTGTGTGTGTGCCTTTCATACTCATAAACAACTTCCTCCTTGAATTTGAACATAAATTCTTAAATAGGTATTTGTTTTATTACAAAATCACACATTTTAGATTCATTTCACTCATTTATTGATATGTCACAATATTCAATTTTTAAAAACCAATTAATTTTGGTGCAATTCCACTTATATTGTCCTCATGAATATAGTGTTTATATTTTTGAAGTCAACCTAAAATGTTTCAAATTCCATCCAAACATGGTTTTTTATTAAAAAAAATCCATCTTATCTTTTTAAAAAGGGTTGGAATAAATTCCCTTGTTGATTTTAGTGTCACATCTATGCCACACTCTTACTAAATATTGTCAGTATAAAAATCACAATTTACATTCAATGAGAAATATCATAATGTATTTAAAATTCAACATATTTCCTAAAACAACAAGTTGTGTGTGTGTGTGTGTGTGTGGGCACGCGCACACGCTCGTGCATGCATGTGTGTGTGTGTGTGTGTGTGTGTTTTAATTTGACATAAAAGTGTTTGTCTATCTCAAAATATCTTTAACTAATATAAATTTATGGAGATTTATATAAGAACCTAAATTATATTTGTGTTTTGGTCATATCCAAGAAATATTACAGATGTGATTGATCATCATGAGAACCAATTATTATTTTCACTAAATATCTTATATTGGGTGAAACCTTTGACTTTTATTTTTGTAAATTTTAAATTAAATATTTGAGATCATAGATTAAAGACTTGTCTTTTAATTATAGAATACCAAAGAATGCCCACAAGTCATTTACAGTAGCACCATCAAGTATTTTATGTCTCCAAATTATTTTAATTAGTATTTTTATTACTATGTTCAATGATATGATTATTTGTCTAATCAAAAGATATATCCCTATTTCACCACTTATTATACAAGATTTACTTATTCTTTTGGTATTGTTATTATCTTCAGTGTATTTTATCTCACCTAAAATATGATATGCATTGTCTAGTTTCTCCACAATTATCTTGTTTTGACCATCAATATGATATATTATAAGTCATAGAGTCCTAATTTTAGGTCTCATCTTAATAAGTTTCATTAGTGAAATTAATAATTGGCATATTTTAATATCATTTTATTTTTCAAATTAAATATCACAAATTATTTCAGTTTTTCTTCATAAATGACAATTAGACATTTTCTTAGGCATTACTTTCAAAGTGTTTTCACCAAATTTAATTACATACATAGTTCATATATGAAAACTCTTGGGAGGTGTTACTAGTTGTCCAATTTTTTGATTTGGTGTTTCCATATTTTTATCTTCATTACTAGTTTCTTCATTTTGTGTACCCGTATAGTTTACTTCATTTTTACTTTCACAATTTAGTACTTTCATGGAATCTTCCTCATTGTTAATTTCACCATTATATGTTTCCATTTAATTTTATTCATTATTAAGCATTAAATCATGATGCATATTATAATCATCACTAATATTAAAAACTTTATAAATTGATTATGGACTTATAATATAATTTGGAATTTTAGGTAAGCATTCATCATCATTATCTATGACATTTGGATAATTATGGATAGTATATGTATCTTGTATGAAATATTTTTATTTATTCCCTTTATTTTTCTCTCAACACCTTTAATTGCTCTAAAAGTTTAAGATTTAACTTTTTCCCCTTTTTAGGATGATATTTTTCATGCATTATAAGATAAACTTGATATATTTTGAGGGTGGGAATAGATGTGAAAATCTTATAAAATGCATATAACATTGTGCATAGAGCTAATCTTTGGGGATGGAAATATAGTTATTACAAAATAATAGCATTTGGGCATAAGTTATGTTGTTAACAAAAGGAATGTATGAACATTTCTTAATACTTTTTATATTCATACACATTAGGTTGTACCTACTACATCTTATAATTGGAATTATATTTGAAAGGGGTTCAATGTTTCCTAAATATCGTCATTGATTACACAAATTTAATAATTGATTTATTTATAATAAAATTATCATTTATCAAGCCACAAATTACGTCTTATACAATCAATTAATCCATAAATTAGGTTCAATGGGCTCAATTTGGCTCATATGATGTCACTAATTGCACCTATTGACTAATTAACATGATGAAATCAGAGTTAATTTATGCACAAATCACATTTTATTATCATAGTTGAGTTCAAGAGGCTAAAATTGGACCTAATTGTATTTTTGATTGAGCTTATTGATTCTTTTGGTTCATGTGGTGATCAAATAGGTGTCAATTTATCCTCGTATCACATCTTATATTATAATAATTACATTTTAAATGGGTTGCATTATCTCCAATCATGTTTCTAATTTCTCTAATTGACTCATTAGCTCAAATTTTGATAAAATATAGCTAATTAAGGCTTAGTGAAATCCTATAGTCATAGTTAGGTTTAAGGGGCTAAAATTGACCCTAATTTCGTCCATGATTCAGCCAATTGACCATTTTTTTCATTATGTGATGACATTTGCATTGATTAACAGCCAAATCACATCCTTATAGTAAGAATTAGGTTTATGGGGCCCAATGTAGGCCAAATTATATCATGAATTATACCAATAGGCCAATAAGCTCAATTCATTATGGAATCAGAGCTAACATACTTACAAATCACATCATATTATCATCATTAAGTTCTAGGGGATAAAATTGGCCCCAATTATATTTGTGATTGATCTAATCAATTTGTTGGTTCATTTTGTGATGAAATTGATGTCAATTGAGCTAAAATCATATCTTATATAGTAGGAATTAAGTATGAAAGGGGATTAATTTGGCAGAAATCACATAATTGATTTGACCAATTTAATAATTAGCTAAATATGTGATAAAACTATGTATAATTGATCCATCAATCACATCTTATAGTTATAGTTAGGTTGAAGGGGGTCAAACTAGCCCCAATTGCCTCCATGATTTAACAGATTCATTATTTTATTTATTTTGTGATGACATTTGGTCAAATGAGCCCCAAATCACATCATATACAATTAAAATAGTTTTCACACGGTGAATGTTTCCCAAATCACATCCTTGATTCCACCATATGATTATTTTTTTGAATTTTTGATAAAAAATAGAGATAATTTAGACTCAAATCACATCTTATAGGTTCAATTATGTACAAGGGGATTAGATTATACTTAATTACCTCCATGATTAATCCAATAAACTAGTTGGTTATTTATGTGATGATATTGGAGTTGATTGAGTCCTAAATCACATCTATTATAGTCAAAATTTGGTTCATAGGGCGTAATTTAGCCCAAATTGAATCACATATTGCATTAATTAAATAATTGACGCACTTCATAATGGAATTAGGGATATTTTATCCACAAATCACATCATGTTATTTTATTTAGGTTCAATTGTATAAAATTTACCTCAATTGCATTTTTTATTGAACAAAATGATTTTATAGTTCATTATCTAATGAAATTGGTGTCAATTGAACTTGAAATCACATCCTATAAAATTCCAATTATTGTCTTAGGATTTTTAGATATGATATATTCTTTAAAATTAGAAATCATTCAAGTTTTCATTTCATATTTTATTCATGCTAAAAATTTATTTATACCTCTCTCATAAGAAGTGTTAGATTAAGATATCTTTGAATTGAGTATAGTCATATTCTTTTTTAAAGAATACATATGATGGATAAGAATAAGGGTATATCATAACCTTCAAATGTTAATGACCAACATGATAAAGTAGAGGTCCATGACACTACTTAAGATGATGATAAATATGAAAAAAAAAATATTGGCCCTAATGATGAGTAAAAATATATACTCCCACCTATAAGTGTTGAGCATAATGAGTTTATAAAAGTTAAATCTATCAATAATATTATATAAATAATTCATGAATACCCATTCGATCACCATACCATTTTCGAAACCCTTTTGTGCATTGACATTACAAACATGGCATAATCATTTGAGACATCTAATGCTATGGAATCCATTAAAACAAATTTAGTAGCACTATTAACTACGGGGGGAACTAAAGGTATTCAGTTGATTAGTATGCTAATTCCTACCGAGTGTTGGGAACATCTCCTTTGATTATTACACATTATTATTGTTATCTCAATATATATTCCTTTATGCATGACATCCAGTCTCTATAAACTAAGGTGATACATTTGAAGTAAGTTATTTGGAATTTAATTAGGCAATTAATTCTCATACTACACTAAAAAATCCAATGGGATAACACATATCATTATATATCCTTTACTTGCATGTTTTGTGCCACATAATATTATTGATAGATCATTCCATACATTATGTTTCGATAAAGTGTCCAATGATAGATTATTGACTAAGTTATTTCCAAGATGTATAAAGTAGTATGTTTTATAGTTATTTTATAACTTATCACATCAATCTCTCATTGTGTTTATTCCCTTAAATGATGTTTTTATATCACATTGTTAAATCAATATCAATTAAAAGGTTTCATATGCTCATATTTCTCAACTCAAATAGAAATCTAATAAATCGATTGAAGAATATGTTATAAGATACAAGATGATGCTATCTAAGATGACACGTGCTATCACCAGCAAAAAAATCCAAAATATTTTCAAACAGAGTTTGCTACCACCCCTACATGAGTCCATTACGTTTAATAAATTCCTCTCATTCATAAATGTATGCCACACAGTAAAGGAAAGGTAAGTAACATTATTGGAAATGAATAATCTTAAGTATGAAACTAATGTAGATTCCAATACAATGAATTAAAGTAAGCCTCCATATAAGGTGAGGCCCACTAATAATAACAATGATAAAAAATCAATAGTACATGTATTTTCAAAACCAAATATGAGCATTATATTATCATCTCCTTGAAGGTGATAGTTTACCAATATACCAAAGCTCCGTACAAGGTCCTAAAAATGTTATTGGAATACAATATCATATCTCTCCCTCTAATTAAATAGGTTTATGTAACTAAGCCTCTTCTAAATATATTTAATTGGATATATTTTTTTTACTTATATAACACTAGTGTAGACTATAATAGGTACATCAATTTAAGACAAAAGATTCGTGAATTTATAGAGGATAAAAGAACCAAGTTGATGGGAGAATTCATGGATATTTTCATGAATAGGACATAAATATGCATGTGGTACCATTAAAATAATGAATATGCATTTGGTAAATATTAATCCTATAACATATATGATCTATAATGTATTTGAATAAATATGTGTACACACTATCACACATACATGTTAATAATAGAATGAGATGTTCATGAGTACTAATCAAATCATCATGAATCAAAAGCGTGTAACTTTCTATATGTATGCAATGTTCATGTGATAGATAAAAAATAACTAAAATAACTAAAATTCAGGGGGGATGCTTACTAAAATAAATGTTAAGTATACACTTTAAATTTATTTTAGTAAATATAAGAATCTAGGGTGAATATGCATATTACATAATTGGTATCATAGTTCCATGAGTTAAAATTTCTAAAATAGTTTTTCAAAATCCAGTTTGGTTGATACTTAATGATTTTTATGATTTAAGTATTGAACTTAAGGATTTCATAGAATAAATTTTGAAACTAGTGTCTATTTTCAAGGGTTTGGGACCTTCTCAACTACTTTATGATATTTATAGGATTTCTATGTTTTTCAAAATTTAATTTGAAACATTTTTGAGCAGCCACCCCAAATTTTTTAACTTATCACCAAGTGTTGTGCACATGGAAACATAAGTCACCATGGTGGCCAACACACACCCAACCACTTCTTTTATGCTAATTTTAATTACAATTAGGTCTCTTATAGACCAAAAGTCACATAAAAATACCATCTCCACTTATGACCAATGTAAATGCAAACATGTTTAGGCACATTTGTTTATGACCGCCCCATTTTTAGTTGAATGTATAAAAAAAGGAGCGGTTTTGGAAATCTAAGTCACATTATGACTCTTACGATCCAACCAATGATTTATCCTGATTTCACTTATGAATTGTTACCTAATATGTAAAAAGTGACACAAAAACACTATATCCATTGACGACTAAGTAAATACAAAACATTTATAAATTTTTTTTCAAGATCACCTTAATTCAATTCAAATTCAAGCCATCATTTTATGAATAGGGAAATTTAAGTCACATTGGTGACCTAAACACACATAACCACCCATTTATATTGATTTAAGTTATGATTAAGTCCTTTATATGCCAAAAGCCACATAGAAACACTATATCTACTTGTGACCATGTTAAATGTAAATGATTTATGTTATTACCCAAATATACTTTGAAATCAGGAAAATTTGGTATGACTGGGGCCATGTGGGTCACATTCATGACCCACATTTATCCAACAAACCTTTTATGTCATTTTAATTTAGATTTTGAGGATTATAGGCAACAATAAACATATCAACACTATATTGATTATTATCTAAACTATGGGGAAGTGATATTTCCAAATTTGAACTCATACATCAACATGAGACATTAACCCCATATATTTACATGGTGCTAAACTATAGGTAGTGTTCCCCTATCATGTCATGGGTAGCCTCTATCATATCACTTGTATATATGAGATACCCACACATGAGATGAGCTATTTATTAGTAATTAACCATAATTTTTGCTTCAATACAAGTGATAAATAATTAGTTTGCTTGGG